>CM065702.1:6218979-6221479 GCA_017654935.2 Phymorhynchus buccinoides
AGTGGACCAGTAGCAGCAGCAGCAGCAGCAGCAGTAGTAGTAGTAGTAGTAGTAGTAGTAGTAGTAGTAGTAGTAGTAGTAGTAGTAGTAGTAGTAGTAGTAGTAGCAGAAGAAGAAGAAGAAGAAAAAGTACTAGTAGTAATAGTAGTAGTAGCAGCAGCAGCAGCAACAGTAGTAGTAGTAGTAGTAGTAGTAGTAGTAGTAGTAGTAGTAGTAGTAGTAGTCGTAGTAGTAGTAGTAGTAGTAGTAGTAGTAGTAGTAGTAGTAGTAGTAGTAGTAGTAGTAGTAGTAGTAGTAGTAGTAGTAGTAGTAGTAGTAGTAGTAGTAGTAGAAGAAGAAGAAGAAGAAGAAGAAAAAGTAGTAATAGTAGCAGCAGCAACAGTAGTAGTAGTAGTAGTAGTAGTAGTAGTAGTAGTAGTAGTAGTAGTAGTAGTAGTAGTAGTAGTAGTAGTAGTAGTAGTAGTAGTAGTAGTAGTAGTAGTAGTAGTAGTAGTAGTAGTAGTAGTAGTAGTAGTAGTAGTAGTAGTAGTAGTAGTAGTAGTAGTAGTAGTAGTAGTAGTAGTAGTAGTAGTAGCAGCAGCAGCAGCAGCAGCAGCAGCAGTAGTAGTAGTAGTAGTAGTAGTAGTAGTAGTAGTAGTAGTAGCGGTAGCAGCTGCACCAATAGTAGTAGTAGTAGTAGTAGCGGTAGCAACAGCAGCTGCACCAATAGTAGTAGTAGTAGTAGTAGCAGCAGCAGCAGCAGCAGCAGCAGCAGCAGCAGCAGCAGCAGTAGTAGTAGTAGTAGTAGTAGTAGTAGTAGTAGTAGTAGTAGTAGTAGTAGTAGTAGCAGCAGCAGCAGCAGCAGCAGCAGCAGCAGCAGCAGCAGCAGCAGCAGCAGCAGTAGTAGTAGTAGTAGTAGTAGTAGTAGTAGTAGTAGTAGTAGTAGTAGCCACTCACGAAGGCTTAATCCAGATCTCATAGGCCACAGAATCGTCACAGCCGGCGCTGTTTGGATCACAGGGATAGGCTTTGACAGACTCGATATCAGAGCCACCAGGATATCCTGCACACAGACAGACACACATATAACTTACATGTATACACACACACACACACACACACACACACACACACACATACAGACACACACACATATATATAAGGATGATCATCTCAGATGATTCCGTGCTTCAGAAACGGCTTGAGGAGTATGCAGGACACTTGACTGTGTCGGGATGGAAATGGGAGGTTGCCTGGAGAGGGCTGCAGAGAGGTGCACAACGTCCGAGGTACAGCATACTGAAGAGTACAGGGAGAGACAAAAAGAACCGCAAAAAGAAAATTGCCTGGGTCTCCACGTATGACCCAAGAGTCCCTGATAAAACGGACATCATTCAAAGAAATCTCCATTTTCTTTACCAGAACCCCCAAAACCTGCACATTTTCCCAAAAGCTTCCATCATAGCAGCAGACAAAAGAAGGAGAAACTTAGGGGAGATCTACAAGCCCACTACTCCCAACCGCTTCCCACTACAAGGACCCAAGAAGCAAGGTGGCTTCTTTACCTGTTGGAGAAAACGCTGTGACACTTGCCAACACTCGAAAAATATAAGCAACTTTCTGTCTCCTTGGGACGGCAGGAGATGGACTATCAAACAACACTTGACGTGCACAAGTCCAAATGTCATCTACAAAATGGAATGCCTGATCCACAAAGACTTCCTCTATGTGGGGTCAACAGTCAACATGAAAAGCAGATGGGCCAATCACAAGTGCGATGCTAGAGGGGGTAAGCACAAGAAGTGCAGGGTTGCAGCACACGTGAAATTTGCAAATCACCCAGAGGATGATGCGCTGAGCTACCTGGTGATGGTGGCAATAGACCATGTGGAGGACGAAGCCCGCCTTCTCCAAAGAGAGCTCTACTGGCAGGCCAATTTAGGGACGTTGGTCAACCACAATAATCAGCGCAATGACCTAAACTCTATTTTGAAATACAGAGTTCACTATAGGACCTAATAGCAGCTGGTTCTCCCAGGTTAATCCTCCTTGTGCTCGTCCTGAGATTTGATTCTTGAGACTGCCCCCCCCCCCCCCCCCCCCCCCCACCCTCTGGTGATTCCCCCTTCCTTGTCGTCTTCCCTGCCTCGCTCTCTCTTCCTCTTCCCCCCTCCCCCTCCCCTCTCTCCCTCCCCCCCCCCCTTCCTTTTTTTTTTTCTTTCCCCCCCTATCTTTTTCCCCCCCCCCTCGCTCCCCCCCCCCTCTCTCTTCCCCCCCCCTACTCTGGTTGCCTCTTCTCGTTTTCTGTCTTCCTTTTCCTTCATCCTTCCCTTCATGCTGATTCTCTCTTTCCTCTTTCTCCCACCTCCCTTCCCTTCTCCCTGCCAGCCTCAGTTAGTGGTATTAATATTGTGAGTGAATTATTCTGAAAGTTTTTGGTGCTAAGAACTGTGTTACGTGCAGTACGTGCTAGGCCCCGTTTGAATGAATACTGTTTACCACTGTCGTGGGGGAACAAACT
>CM065702.1:6223979-6226479 GCA_017654935.2 Phymorhynchus buccinoides
ATGATGCTGGAAGAGGCTGTTCTTGTCTGCAGGGCTTGTCGTTCAATGAGACGATCTTCACGTGGAGTTGTCTTCTTCGGTCGACCAGATCTGCGTCTTTCATGGACCCTCTCAGTGGCTGTGAAGCGTTGAATCAGTCTGACAATGACCGAGATGGACACCTGAAGTCGCCTGGCCACTTCTCGCTTGGGAACACCATCTTGGAACCATGCAACAGCTCGTCCCCTATCCAACTCGCTCAATTTTCGTCGTGGAGGCATTGTCAAATCAGGCCTAATACTGGTGGTATGTCTTCTTATAAAGCCAAGCAAGAGACAGCATCTCACACATAAACAGCAGTGCTTGCACGTGCATAATGGTTTTTCCATCTGGCTTGTGCAATGTGTTCATGCAGAACGATCCAAAACAAGGTCCTTTTTCGCAAGTTTCCGCTTTTTCTTTTGCTGCCAAGCTCAGTAATAGAGAATCACGTGCAATGTTTCCACTAACACAACATCGCCCACTTACAGCTGAACAAGAATTCATAACAATTTGGCTTGACTGAGAAAAAAATAACAGGAGCGAACGGAGTTTATTGCGCACCTGTTTTCTCATAGTGATCCTTAACTTTTTGTGAGTAGTGTATATATATATATATATATATAGCTTACATGCATACACACACACACATACACACACACACACATATATACACACACACACACACACACAACATAGGCCTATGCACACAGACACACACACACACACACACTCCCACACACACATCAGTACACACACACACACACACACATACTTACACACACACACACACACACACACACACACACACACACACACACACACACACACACACACACACACACACACACACACACACACACACGATTTAATAAATGAAAATCAGTCTGGTTTTAGACAAAATCACTCCTGCCATACTGCTCTTATGCAACTAGTAGATAGATGTCTTTCAAATATCAATAACAACGAATTTACAGGTGCTTTATTCATAGATTTTGCTAAAGCGTTTGATGTTATCAACCATTCACTTTTAATTAAAAAACTTACTCATTACAACATATCTAGCAGTGCTTTGTGTTTCATTGCGTCGTTTCTTACTGATCGACAACAGCTGGTTGAAATCAATTCTGTACGGTCAAAGTTACTCCCGATAAAGTTTGGTGTTCCCCAGGGATCAGTCTTGGGGCCACTTCTATTTTCAATCTACATTAACGACTTGCCTTTGTACATTAAATGCTGTTGTGAAATGTTTGCTGATGACACTTCATTGCAATCTAACAGTGCCAGTCCTTTTGAATTAGTAGACAATCTGCAGACCAATGTTAATAAGCTAACTGAGTGGACAGAATTGAACCACATGTCTCTTAATGCACAAAAAACAAAATGTATGTATATAACCACACGTCAAAAGCGAAAGAAGATGAACTCTGTGTTTCCTCCATTGTATGTCAAAGATAAAATAATTGAAGAAGTTTCCTCCCATAAAGTGTTAGGGGTTATCATTGATAAGGACTTATCGTGGAGTGATCACATTAATGACCTCGGTAAGCGTATCTCTAAAAGAATTTACCAGTTATCAAAAATAAAGAATTTCTTAGACCTTCATTCAAGAAAACTCTTTTTTCATGCACACATCTTACCTCTTATAAATTACGCATCCACGTTATGGGATAGTGCTAGTGAAAATAATCTAAAATACATAACTCGCTTACACAAAAGAGCTTTAAAGCTTGTCCTACTTAAGTCTACTAGTTTGACAATAATTGACTATAAACAACTAAACATCCTTCCGTTTAAAGACAGACTTTTCTTAAACAAATGCCTATGTATGTACAACATCGTAAACGGAACAGCCCCAAATAAAATAATAAGTTCCTTTACATTAAATGAAAATCGACATACTCATAAGCTTTCATTTCCTAAGCCCCATAACGATCTGTTCAAGTCCAGCTTGACATACTCTGGGGGAAACACATGGAACAACTTGCCATCATTCTTGAAATCATGTCCATCTAAACCAGCTTTTAAAAAAGCTTTAAAGAAGCACCTGGTTGATAAATTGTAATCTGGCATTATTAAGATGTATATATGCATTGCATGTTCTTATGTCTGGAAATATTATTTTCTTCCTTCTATCTTCCCTTTCCTTCTGTTTTTTGTTTTGTTTTCCAATTGTGTGTGCAGGTGTGTGTGTGTGAGTGTGTGTGTGTGTGTGTGTGTGTGTGTGTGTGTGTGTGTGTGTGTGTGTGTGTGTGTGTGTGTGTGTGTGTGTGTGTGTGTGTGTGTGTGTGTGAGAGCGTGTGTGTGTGAGTGAGCGTATGTGTGTGTGTATATGCGCACACGCGCGCATGTGTGTATGTGAGTGTTTCCTCCCGCAGCTTTCTCTCCCTCTCTCTTCCTCCCTATTCCCTTCTCTCTCTTCTGTTTGGTTCTTTGTTGTTGTTTTTTTCTTTCATTATACTGATCATAATGTTTTCTGTTT
>CM065702.1:6231479-6241479 GCA_017654935.2 Phymorhynchus buccinoides
TAGCCAACAACTGCACTTGCCCAACGTTGGTGACTGAACTACATGATATCCAACAACTGCACTTGCCCAACGTTGGTAATCTACATGATAGCCAACAACTGCACTTGCCCAACGTTGGTGACTAAACTACATGATAGCCAACAACTGCACTTGCCCAACGTTGGTAAACTACATGATAGCCAACAACTGCACTTGCCCAACGTTGGTAAACTACATGATAGCCAACAACTGCACTTGCCCAACGTTGGTAAACTACATGATAGCCAACAACTGCACTTGCCCAACGTTGGTAAACTACATGATAAATAGAACGAAATAAGAAGGAAGTATTGGATGGATTTCTTAACCGGAAATATGTTTTTGTAGAGATATGTTATGTTAACATTTGTCCTCTCCATGTTAGTTGATAATTGTAAGAAGAAGATACAAAAGCATAACACACGTGCATGTAGACACATGTTGTCACACACAGACCACACACGCGCACGCAAGCATACACACACACACACACACATCAACACACGCGCGCGTCGCGTACGCACGCACACACACGCACACACTTACGTCCCTACATCAGCTATCTCGTCACTTATAGTCCTTCTAGTCTCCCTTGTAGTTTTTCTTTTTTCCCCACTATAAGGGTTGACACCGGGGGGATCCTCTGATTTAGGAGATTGTGGATTCGCATAGGATTCTTTCTTTTGTTCCTTGTTGTTGCTATGAGTGGGTTTTTTTTCCCTTGTTTGTTTTATTTCCTTCCCTACTTGGCCTTGTCCATTTAATTTTCGATTTTCACGGGACAAGGGGGTGTATTAATGGAAGGACGGGCAGTATTTATTTAAAGTATACAATTTTTTGTTCTTTATCGGTACATACTTTCATACTTATTCGGAACACGTCGACACACGCACTCACATTCACAAACAGCACACCAAACGGAATGAATGAGTCAATACACCACACACTAGGTCAGACATAAACCCTGACATTTTTGTATAAAAAAATGACACTACACGTTCGCCACAAAATAATGTCCATTGTAATATTTTCACACACATAAAAATGTGAGAGAGAGGGAGAGAGAGAGGGAGAGAGAGAGAGAGAGAGGGGGAGGGAGACACAGAGAGAGAATATGTTGAAGGAAAAAAAAAAGATGAGCCGCCTCAAAACAAAAAAAAACCAAAAAAAATCATTAAAAAAGAAGAAAAAAAGGTGGAGGGTAATAAATAAATAAATAAATAAAAAATTAAAAAAACTACATGATAGCCAACAACTGCACTTGCCCAACGTTGGTGTGTGACTGAACTACATGAAAGCCAACAACTGCACTTGCCCAACGTTGGTAAACTACATGATATCCAACAACTACACTTGCCCAACGTTGGTAAACTACATGATAGCCAACAACTGCACTTGCCCAACGTTGGTGTGTGACTGAACTACATGAAAGCCAACAACTGCACTTGCCCAACGTTGGTAATCTACATGATAGCCAACAACTGCACTTGCCTAACGTTGGTGACTGAACTACATGATATCCAACAACTGCACTTGCCCAACGTTGGTGTGTGACTAAACTACATGATAGCCAACAACTGCACTTGCCCAACGTTGGTGACTGAACTACATGATAGCCAACAACTGCACTTGCCCAACGTTGGTGACTAAACTACATGATAGCCAACAACTGCACTTGCCCAACGTTGGTGACTAAACTACATGATAGCCAACAACTGCACTTGCCCAACGTTGGTGACTGAACTACATGATAGCCAACAACTGCACTTGCCCAACGTTGGTGACTGAACTACATGATAGCCAACAACTGAACTTGCCCAACGTTGGTGACTAAACTACATGATAGCCAAAAACTGCACTTGCCCAACGTTGGTGACTGAACTACATGATAACCAACAACTGCACTTGCACAACTTTCATGACATAAACTACATGATAGCCAACAACTGCACTTGCCCAACGTTGGTGACTGAACTACATGATAGCCAACAACTGCACTTGCCCAACGTTGGTGACTGACTAAACTACATGATAGCCAACAACTGCACTTGCCCAACCTTGGTGACTAAACTACATGATAGCCAACAACTGCACTTGCCCAACGTTGACTAAACTACATGATAGCCAACAACTGCACTTGCCCAACGTTGGTGACTGAACTACATGATATCCAACAACTGCACTTGCCCAACGTTGGTAAACTACATGATAGCCAACAACTGCACTTGCCCAACGTTGGTGACTGAACTACATGATATCCAACAACTGCACTTGCCCAACGTTGGTAAACTACATGATAGCCAACAACTGCACTTGCCCAACGTTGGTGACTAAACTACATGATAGCCAACAACTGCACTTGCCCAACGTTGTGACTAAACTACATGATAGCCAACAACTGCACTTGCCCAACGTTGGTGACTGAACTACATGATAGCCAACAACTGCACTTGCCCAACGTTGGTGACTAAACTACATGATAGCCAACAACTGCACTTGCCCAACGTTGGTGACTAAACTACATGATAGCCAACAACTGCACTTGCCCAACGTTGTGACTAAACTACATGATAGCCAACAACTGCACTTGCCCAACGTTGGTGACTAAACTACATGATAGCCAACAACTGCACTTGCCCAACGTTGGTGACTGAACTACATGATAGCCAACAACTGCACTTGCCCAACGTTGGTGACTAAACTACATGATAGCCATTCAACTGCACTTGCCCAACGTTGGTGACTAAACTACATGATAGCCAACAACTCCACTTGTCCAACGTTGGTAATGCAAACTACATGATAGCCACGTAACTGACACACCACCCAACATTGTGTGACTAAACTACATGATTGCCACGTACACTTTATGACACACCACAGTACAAATTACACCACATCCAATGTCAGCATGGTATTAGCATACAATACCATACTGAATGTGATGATATTAGCATACCACATCATGTCAATGTGATGATAATTATTAGCATACCACACCACACTCAATGTAGCACCACGTATTAGCATACCACACCACACTCAATGTCATGCATACAACACCATATTAGCATACCACACCACACTCAATGTCATGATATTAGCATACCACACCACACTCAATGTTAGCATGGTATTAGCATACCGCACCACACTCTATGTGGTGATATTAGCAACATTACCAACTTCGTTCACCATGTCAACATGATATTACAACCGCACCACACTATATGATATTACAACACACCATGTCAACATGATATTACAAACTATATCACACACCATGTCAACATGATATTACAAACTATACCACACACCATGTCAACATGATATTACAAACTATATCACACACCATGTCAACATGATATTACAAACTATATCACACACCATGTCAACATGATATTACAAACTATATCACACACCATGTCAACATGATATTACAAACTATATCACACACCATGTCAACATGATATTACAAACTATATCACACACCATGTCAACATGATATTACAAACTATATCACACACCATGTCAACATGATATTACAAACTATATCACACACCATGTCAACATGATATTACAAACTATATCACACACCATGTCAACATGATATTACAAACTATATCACACACCATGTCAACATGATATTACAAACTATATACACACACCATGTCAACATGATATTACAAACTATATCACACACCATGTCAACATGATATTACAAACTATATCACACACCATGTCAACATGATATTACAAACTATATCACACACCATGTCAACATGATATTACAAACTATATCACACACCATGTCAACATGATATTACAAACTATATCACACACCATGTCAACATGATATTACAAACTATATCACACACCATGTCAACATGATATTACAAACTATATCACACACCATGTCAACATGATATTACAAACTATATCACACACCATGTCAACATGATATTACAAACTATATCACACACCATGTCAACATGATATTACAAACTATATCACACACCATGTCAACATGATATTACAAACTATATCACACACCATGTCAACATGATATTACAAACTATATCACACACCATGTCAACATGATATTACAAACTATATCACACACCATGTCAACATGATATTACAAACTATATCACACACCATGTCAACATGATATTACAAACTATATCACACACCATGTCAACATGATATTACAAACTATATCACACACCATGTCAACATGATATTACAAACTATATCACACACCATGTCAACATGATATTACAAACTATATCACACACCATGTCAACATGATATTACAAACTATATCACACACCATGTCAACATGATATTACAAACTATATCACACACCATGTCAACATGATATTACAAACTATATCACACACCATGTCAACATGATATTACAAACTATATCACACACCATGTCAACATGATATTACAAACTATATCACACACCATGTCAACATGATATTACAAACTATATCACACACCATGTCAACATGATATTACAAACTATATCACACACCATGTCAACATGATATTACAAACTATATCACACACCATGTCAACATGATATTACAAACTATATCACACACCATGTCAACATTATATTACAAACTATATCACACACCATGTCAACATGATATTACAAACTATATCACACACCATGTCAACATGATATTACAAACTATATCACACACCATGTCAACATGATATTACAAACTATATCACACACCATGTCAACATGATATTACAAACTATATCACACACCATGTCAACATGATATTACAAACTATATCACACACCATGTCAACATGATATTACAAACTATATCACACACCATGTCAACATGATATTACAAACTATATCACACACCATGTCAACATGATATTACAAACTATATCACACACCATGTCAACATGATATTACAAACTATATCACACACCATGTCAACATGATATTACAAACTATATCACACACCATGTCAACATGATATTACAAACTATATCACACACCATGTCAACATGATATTACAAACTATATCACACACCATGTCAACATGATATTACAAACTATATCACACACCATGTCAACATGATATTACAAACTATATCACACACCATGTCAACATGATATTACAAACTATATCACACACCATGTCAACATGATATTACAAACTATATCACACACCATGTCAACATGATATTACAAACTATATCACACACCATGTCAACATGATATTACAAACTATATCACACACCATGTCATCATGATATTACAAACTATATCACACACCATGTCAACATGATATTACAAACTAATCACACACCATGTCAACATGATATTACAAACTATAGCACACACCATGTCAACATGATATTACAAACTATATCACACACCATGTCAACATGATATTACAAACTATATCACACACCATGTCAACATGATATTACAAACTATATCACACACCATGTCAACATGATATTACAAACTATATCACACACACCATGTCAACATGATATTACAAACTATATCACACACCATGTCAACATGATATTACAAACTATATAACACACCATGTCATCATGATATTACAAACTATATCACACACATGTCAACATGATATTACAAACTATATCACACACCATGTCAACATGATATTACAAACTATATCACACACCATGTCAACATGATATTACAAACTATATAACACACCATGTCATCATGATATTACAAACTATATCACACACCATGTCAACATGATATTACAAACTATATCACACACCATGTCAACATGATATTACAAACTATATCACACACCATGTCAACATGATATTACAAACTATATCACACACCATGTCAACATGATAGTACAAACTTAAAAACGGTACGGTATACCGGTACGGTTGCATTGTACCGGTACGTACCGAAGTAGATAAGGGAGATAAACGTTGTAAACATTTAGAAAGTGATAGAATGTTTTCAATAGCCCTACATTCCTAACGATGCTGTCATATTTTGCAAATACTAGCGCTCACGCGCGCGTGTGTGTGTGTGTGTGTGTGTGTGTGGGCGTGTGCGTGCGCGCGTGCGCGTGCGCGCGTGCGCGTGTGCGCGTGCACGCGTGCGCGTGTGCGCGTGTATGTGTGTATGTGTGTGTGTGCGTGTGTGCGTGTGTGTTTGTGTGTGTGTGCGCGAGCGCGCGCGCGCGCGTGTGTGTATGTGTGTGTGTGTGTGTGTGTTGACGAGTATACGTAAAAATGCCAAATGTAGGCCTAAACCTTCACGATTATGCGCTGATAAATAGGCTCAAGTGTAAGCCAGTGTGGCGACCTAGTAAATGGATGTGTAAGTATGCACGTGAGGAGATGTAGGCCTATGTCGATGCCTGCTAATAACTCACTACTCTCACACACACACACACACACACACACACACACACACACACACACACACACACACACACACACACACACACACACACACACACACACACCCACCCCACCCCTTCACACACCTACCGTAGGCCCCGCCATGCCACAGTCTCCGTAGTCAACGGTAGTATGGTGGTCTCTGTCACTACAATATACCGAATAACCCCACCCCTTCACACACACACACACCTACCATATAGGCCCCGCCATGCCACAGTCTCCGTAGTCAATGGTAGTCTGGTGGTCTCTGTCACTACAATATACCGAATAACCCCACCCCTTCACACACACACACACCTACCATATAGGCCCCGCCATGCCACAGTCTCCGTAGTCAATGGTAGTCTGGTGGTCTCTGTCACTACAATATACCGAATAACCCCAACCCCTTCACACACCTACCGTAGGCCCCGTCATGCCAGTCTCCGTAGTCAATGGTAGTCTGGTGGGCTCTGTCACTAGAATATACCGAATAACCCCACCCCTTCACACACACACACACCTACCGTAGGCCCCGTCATGCCACAGTCTCCGTAGTCAACAGCAGTGTGGTGGTCGTCACCTGTTTTGGTGAAAGGGCAATCCACACTATCAGCGGTATATCCGCCAACGAACACCCCAGGCTGGGGCACGTAACCGTCAGTGATCGTTATGTCCATACCAGAGCCCGTGCACGTCACAGCACCTGTTTCATCATCATCATAGTCATCATCATCATTTGTGGTTGCTGGCATCATGATTATTATCATCATCGTCATCAGCATAATTATCAGTATCATCATTGTCGTCATCGTCGCGGTTGTTGACACAATCATTGCCATTTTCATCAATATCAAGGTTGTTGTTATTATTTGAAATTATCATAAGGTACCAGACGAAATCTGATGACGTTCTGAAAAAATGTCTGCAGAAATAAGATTTGCAAACTTAATTTGTGTTTATGAAACACACGTGACTTCATGGTCCGAAATGCACGTCCTCTGATGTTCTGGGAATATTATCAAGACTCACGACTACGTTATTATCTCATACATGAGAAATTGAAATGTGGCACGGCATAAACACACATACTTTTGAGAACATAATAATTAAATATACCGACATGAAAGAATACTTTATAGGACATGTAAATGGAAAATAAGATTATTTACGGTAATAATGCATATGTGCTTACAAATGGGCAGGATAGGGTAAAGTACAACACATTACATAAAATACATGTATGGATATGGCCAAATAACAGCTTAAAAGCTACATATTAACTGGATGCGCAAGCAGGGGGACACCATGTTGTTAAAATTCTTGTAACATTGTTCAATATCTTGTTCAGTAAATCTATTTATCCTAAACATTGGGCCAAAGCAATAATCATTCCCATTCATAAGAAGGGAGATCGTAGCCAGCCAAACAATTGTAAGGGTGTTTCACTGCTTAGTGTAATCAGTAAATGTTACTCATCCATACTAAACTATAGGCTCTACAAATGGCTAGAGAGAACAGACTGTTATCTGAAACTCAAGCAGGTTTTCGTAAAAACTACCTTACTGTAGATCAAATCTTTAATTTGCACTCAATTGTCCAGAAGTATTTAAATTTTAAAAAGGCCAAAAATTAGATGTTGCTTTTGTTGATTTTTCAAAAGCTTTTGACTCAGTGCGCCATAACAAACTTCTCGGATGTTTAAGAAATCAATGTATTAAAGGTAAATATTTTAGTTCTTTGAATGCCATGTATTCTTCGATGTTATCATGTGTTAGATAAAATGTTGAACTCATTGAGGTTTTGTAATACCCAATTGGCGTAAGACAAGGGTGTGTGCTAAGCCCCACTCTATTTTCACTCTTTATAAATCAGCTAACTGAGCATATGTCTGTAAGGGGAAAGCACGGAATTGATCTAATGCCTGGCTTAATGGAACTTTTTATTCTTCTTTTTGCAGATGACGTGATTCTGTTTTCAACCACACCCATTGGCTTGCAAAACCAACTTAATTGCTTAAAAGAACGTTTCAATAACTTGACACTAAACGTAAACAAGGATAAAACAAAGTAATGGTTTTCAGGAAAGGAGACCTTTTGGCAAAACATGAGCAGTGGTTTAATTTGTTATGATAACATTAAACTAAAAGTTGTAAACAGTCATTGCTACTTAGGTTATAATTGTGCCATCATGTTGAGTCATAAGAAAGGCACAGATCACTTGGCTGTTAAGGGTAAGAAACTGGGTTGTTTTGTAAGAGATTTCTTCAAAAATACCAAGAAATGTCTGCCCAAACATACTTTCTGATATTTGATGGAAAGATCAAATAAATCCTTCTGTATTCTTCTGAAATATGGGGCTACCAAAGACTTAATAACAAAGAAAAGGTTCATTTAATGGCGTGTAAACGTTTTCTTGGAGTTCCTACTCGTACACCTAACAAAATGGTTTAAGGAGATCTGGGTAGATGTCCAAGTTTTGCTACTTCTTATGTTAACTGCGTTAGATATTGGATACGTTTGCTAGAAATGGAACAAAACAGAATCCCTATACAATCCTATGAAATGCTAGTTGGTCTAGATTCACAGGGAAAAGACTGCTGGGCAAGAAAAATCAGATGCATTTTATGTGAAACAGGTTTTGCTTATGTGTGGTTGTACTAGGCTGTTGGTAATTCTATTACTTTTCTTAAGCAATTCAAACAAAGACAAATTGATATGTTTATTCAAGAGTGGTCAGGTGTTATTCGCGATAGAGAGAGGTACACTTCTTACGTGAATTTTAAAACTATATTTAAAAAAGAACGGTATTTTTCTTTTGTGGCCACATACTGTTTTCGTGTTGCTTTCTCGCAATTTCGTTTTGGAGTTCTTCCACTGAACAACAATATGCACAGGCATAGCCAGAATGCTTCCAAGCGCATGTGTCCATCTTGTCTAACAAAAATAGAAAATGAAGACCACTTTATATACAGATTTAAGACAGGAATTTGTACAAGGCCTTTCATCTATGACACTGCAATCATTATGTCGAGCAGACTCCTTGATAAAACCTCAACTGTTTGTTTTCTATACCATGAAGGTGCGGAAAAGATTTCTACATGGTGAATTATTAAGTGAAGATGGATGAACCAATGCATGCTGCTGTCTGTGGCTTTATGTAACTTGGTGAGGGTGAGTTCATGTTTCTAGTTAATATCACTTTTCTGGAATTCATTTGCAATATTCATGGTATGATGTACAACCTTTGCGGCTATTTGACTAATTAGATGAGTGGACTCACTCATCTGCAAGACAATCCACCATGCTGCCATAATGTACACAGACAAGTTTGCTGTTTAATTGCATTTATCAATGCACATTTTCAGAAGTTATAAGGTGAATATCCATTTTCAGTTCTTCTTGGGATTTTTCGCAAAGAATACAAAGAAATAGTAAAGTACCACATATGTCACTTCAAGCAAACACATATTTTACAGAAACAAGATTTTGATTTGATGAAGTTTTATTTCTGGTCTGTCTTCCAATGAGTACCAACCGGCAATGTTGACT
>CM065702.1:6263979-6306479 GCA_017654935.2 Phymorhynchus buccinoides
TTATCTATATTGATGAAAAAAAAAAAAATCGGGACTTTACTGGTGTTGCATTGCCTCCTGACATTGCCTCCAGGATCGTTCCCACCATCTGTATATCTACTAATGTCCCATATGTGTATGTTCCAGACCGGAGGACGTTAAACATATTTCCATCCATCCTTTTTTTTTAGGACGATGCTTTGTTTGCTTTTCTTTGGTTCTGATCCACTCATTGCTAGGTGATTGACATCTTAATCAACTTTGGTGGACAGGAATTAATTATAGAGAGTTATCCGCCTTTGGTCAAATTCGCAAGTGGAAATGCTTAGCTGAGGATAGGGCATTTGATTTGTGGTTTGGTTTTTGGTTTGGTTTATAACAACAACACAAAGAATACTGATTGATTGATTGATTGATTGATTGAATAAATAAGTGGGTAAATTTTCTACAATTTTGCCCCAAATCCAAGCCAAAAAAATCCAGCAAAAAAAATCAATAAACAATAATTTTAAAACTAACATTCTGAGCAAATCTTATCACTTGTAGCGGTGCCATAGCCGATGAGGTTTAACTGAGGCGTGGTTACCGCTACACCTATCTGTATTAATTTTAAAAATCGGGACTTTACTGGTTTCGTACTGCCTCCGGGCATTGCCTCCAGTATTGTTCCCACCATATTTGTATTTACAAATGTCCCATATGTGTCTGATTCAGACCAAGAGGACGTAAAATACCATTTTCGTCGTCAACATTCTGAGCAAAATAAAAACAACGTTATCAAGGAAACCAATGAATGAATAAAATGATTAAACTTACATTAAGCTTACCCAGCAGCAGCAGCAGCAGAAGAAGAAGAAGAAGAAGAAGAAGAAGAAGAAGAAGAAGAAGAAGAAGAAGAAGAACAACAACAACAACAACATCAACAACAACAACAAAAACAACAACAACAGGATTAAGAAGAACAACAAGAAAAATAATAACAACAACAATAACAAAAGCACCAGCCGCCGTGGTGTAGTGGTTAGCGTCGCGGACTACTGGCTGGGAGGTCTTGGGTTCGAATCCCAGCAGAGGCGAGGGATTTTTCGGTCCTGGACCGACTCCTACCCAGAGTGAGTGACTATGGGCTCAATGGAAAGACTGAAACCACACAGTCGAGCTTCATCCGCTTAACGGATGCGATTCTGAGAATGTTGCTCTAATTGCAAGACCAACACTGCAGGTGTCTGTAGTTCTCGGGCCTGGCTAACGCCGGGATATCATTATGAAAGGAAGCGTAGAATACAGCCCTGCCACTCAGTCTCAGACCGATACGGAACTCCATAGCATCATCATCATCGTTATCATCGAACTCATTTCCCATCAATCATAAAAACATTTTTTTTTTAATGTCTCAAATTCTGTGGCTTTGCATGCCCTGCTCTCATGGTGACCTCAGTTTCGGTTTCCAATCCAGTCTATGCCTTGGTGCGTTCGGGTCAAAGTCATGGACTGAGATCAGTGTGTTCTGGGGAGCTGTCGGTGGACGGTCGTGGTGGCGCCCTCGGAGGAGGACCTCACTCACGCTGGCTCCGCGACTAAGAGAATAGTGTCGTCAGTAGGGGGCTTAGTAGGTGGTGTCCTGAACAGGCTCCACTGAACTCCACCGAAGTGACTCAGCAGAAGTGCAGTGTCTCCTCGGTTGATTGCCCCTGACGGCCTAACATAGATTCGCTCCCCTTGGACTGCTGGTCTCGGATTCTGCGACTTGAACAAACCGGGGTGTAGCTGCGAATTGGGATTCGGAACGAGCGGCGTGGGAGCAACGCCACTGTAAGGCCCAGAAGATGGGACAGCAAAAAAAAACCCCAAAACGGCAAAAACAAGAACACAGAAGTAGAAGAGAGAAAATAAGAAGAAAAACAAATGACGAAAGAAAGAAAGAAGAAGAAGGAAGGATAAAAGAAGAGAAAGAAATGGAGAAGGATTAAAACTGAATAAGAAGGAACAGAACCCCCCCCCCCCCCCCACTATTGCAAAGAAATAAAGAAGAACAAAATTAGTTTTATTAGAAGAAGAAAGACAATGACAACAACAACCAAAAACAACCAACATCAGGAATATAATTGATATATTATTCATTTTCTTTTATCTTTATGAAGAATGATAGCTCTATATTTCTGAAACAAAAATCTCAATTTCTGCTGAACTTCCGTGATGTATCGTTTTCTCATGAACAATTTCAACCATAATTTTGAATGGGCGCACTGAATTATGGGGGTAATCATAACAGGCGCAATTGAGACACACAGATGCTACTAACTGCAAAAACTGACCGATGGCCAGCAGAAACCTCCGGTCAGCTGAAGACACCACGCTGGGGCAAAGGCACACGGATGATCAGTGACGAGTTGGTCAACCCCAGTGGTGTTCAATCAAGGAATATGAAACTTCAGAACTTTGATGTTAGTCTGTCCGCTTTCTCGTTCAGTTCATCCAATGACGTTTTCCTCGGTCGTGCAGCCCATATATATACGTAGCTAAATAAAGTAACTGCAGCATAATCCCCCCCTCCCCCTCTCGTGTCTACCCTTCTCTCTCTTTTCTTCCATCCCTGAGGCCACAGTCTGTTCCTTCACAGTTTGACGTTTTGCAGTGACTTTTGCGCGCACCTATTGAAGCTGTGCAGACCTCAGCCCTATCATTAGTTCACCCCGTGCATCCCATAATATTCCAGCCAGCAGTACGTAAGCAACATTATTCTTGCCCACTGATCCAATTCTGAATAGGGGAGAACCACTGACCTATTTTATTTCTCGTTCATTTAAAGGTTTCAAGTTGTTGTGTCTTTTTTTTGTTTTAAAGCGGCTTTGGAATACATAACAAAGCGTCTTTGGAATACCTAAGTATACCTAGGTATACCTAATACCGAGTGGCATTCACCTGTCATGTTGTCAAGTCATGGTGTGTCAGATGATTGCACCCCCTTCATTTCCACCCCCACCTTATTCTTCCTCCCCTCTTTTCAACTTACAGAAAGATGTGTGAAAAGACGAACTCTTGAATTCGTGCTCTCTCTCTCTCTCTCTCTCTCTCTCTCTCTCTCTCTCTCTCTCTCTCTCTCCCTCCTCTCCTCTCTCTCTCTCTCTCCTCTCTCTCTCTCTCCCTCTCTCTCACTCCTCTCTCTCCTCCTCTCTCCTCTCTCTCTCTCTCCTCTCTCTCCCCCCCCCCCTCTCTTTTCGTCTTTTCGTCTTATATTCATTTATTTATTTATTTAAATGTTTATAGCTATCCATCTATTTATCTCCTTTTCACTGAAATTTTTCATCAATTCTATCTATATATTATTTTACAATGATTTTTGTTCTTGTTGATTATATTCAACAATGTATTGATTTGTTTGTTTGTTGCTTATTTCAGTTTATTTATTGATTTGTTTACTTATGTAGCTTTTCAACCTCCGCTAAGATCTTTATGTTTTTGCCCGCGTCTGTTCCCATGTCTGTGAACATTAGTTTTCAGAAAGTAGTGAACTGATTTTAATGAAGTTTGAAGATGGTTAGGAGTATATGCATAATTTACGCAGTGTATTTGGTTTTATTTGTCCCTTTTTTAATGTAGCAGTTTTGACATTTTAAATGTTCACGAAAAAATCAATTACATAATAAGGTAGGGGAAGACGGGGTAAAAAGCGCATGGGCGGGTAAGAAGCCCACCCCAATTATCTCATGAAATGAAGCAAATTTCAGTCTCATTTTGCCCATGAGACGAGCGTTAATGTCTAGCATTCGTCTCATGGGCAAATTTGACTGAAATTTTCTTTATTTCATGAGATAATTGGGGTGGGCTTCTTACCCGCCCATGCGCTTTTTACCCCGTCTTCCCCTATTCAGTTTCTTGTTTAATTTTAATTCCCAGTATTTCCCTAGTAGGCTATCTTTCAAATTACGAGTCTGCTTGTGCCATTTCTGTATCAATTCAATACGATTTTAAATGACTTTTCTGTATTATTTACTGCTAACGTTACACTGTATCTCTCTTCAAAAAGGAAGAGAATCCTTTAGCCTAGCTCAATTCTTAGTTTAAACGAATATTGTTCCAGAACACACAAAATAACAGCAACAGAGAATAACGGATTGAGAGTATAACAAGCTAACAGCTTATACGAGGTCTCTCAAACGCATCAAACTGTATGGCATTGGCTGTCGTAGATAGCATATAAACAAAGGCAATGAAAGGAAACAACACAAGAAGAATATGTAGCAAACTCAAGGAAACTAACAAAAGAAAAACGAAAAAGAATATACAAAACATAAGAAGTGGATCGCCGAGCGGCAGATAAGTTCCCGAGCAGCTGAACCGAGCGACAGTTACGCCCCCTACATCCTCTTCCCTTCACGATCCAGAGTGATCAGGCTGATTCGATCATTCGAATTTTCTTTACATAATTTTAATTCAGGGCCTTTGACTCTAGTATGTCACCATACATTCATTCATTCATTCTGTAGTGCAAAGAGGGACAACTCTGCCTACACAATATTTGCCTCCACCGGAAGTTATTCATTCGTAGTGGCGGCGTCCAAAAGCGGTCTCATTGTTTTGTTCTTTGTGAAAAGAAATCTGCTATCATCTGCGCGTATTGCTTGATCTCCTTTGTGAAATATTCTGTGATCAAAAAGAAGAGGATTCAAAATGTCCATTGGTGTACCAATTAAGGTTTTGCATGAGGCTGAAGGCCACATCGTCACATGCGAAACCAGCACCGGCGAAGTGTACAGAGGGAAACTAATCGAAGCCGAAGACAACATGAATTGCCAGTTTTCTAACATAACTGTCACATACAGAGACGGACGCACAAGCCAGCTCGAGAATGTGTACATCAGAGGCAGCAAAATCAGGTTTCTCATCCTGCCCGACATGCTGAAGAACGCGCCAATGTTCAAGAGAGTGCAAGGCAGGGGTGGAGGCGCCTCTGGCAGAGGAAAGTCCGCGATTCTGAGAGCTCAAGGTTTGCGTTTGATTGATTCAATGATTGGTTTCCTGACAATTTTTTTAATTACTATAAATTTTCAAACAATGACTTTTCATTGAGCTAGACGCTGCAGGTGTCAACTGTCAAGGGAAGCGACTCTAACAACTCTTGCATTGTATTTTATTTTGAACCAATGCATTCATCATGTCCACCCTCCTCTTGTTTATCCAGGTGCCCCACATGAGTAAAGTGCCTTTCCCAAGGACACACTACTGTGAACCGAGCTGTGTTCGAACCCACGCACTCACAAACTTGACGGATTACCAGCTCTTTTGTCTTTTCTGCCTGTCTGTCACTAGTGTCAGTCAGTTTAGAACTCTCTCTCACAGTCTCTGTATTGCTTTTTCTCTCTTTTGTAGACCAATGTTTGTCTTTGACTTTTATTCTCCCTTGTCTCTCAATGTCTGTCTGTCTTGTCTGTGTCAGTGTGTCTGTCTATTGTCTGTGTGTATTTGTCTCACGTCTACTTGTGTCCGCTATGTCTATACACCGGAAAATGAATGCAGAATGGTCGGAAAATGCCGAAAAACAAATGCAGTATGGTCAAACCATACCGAAAAATGCTAAATGGGGTAGAATGATCAAAATGCCGAATGGTAGGGCAGAATTATGAAAACATTCTACAGAAAACCCCCAAATTTACAACAATGGAAAGTGAAATTGCGAATAGCAAAATGATTAACACGGCCCCGATGACACATTTCCGTAGTTCGGCTATTCCACACACTAGAAATAGAATAGAAATCACGTCATACCGACGTGTTTACAAACAAAACAGCACGTGCACGCGTACGATTAAACACATCGACGCTCAACATAAATTCAAAGAACTCAATGAGTAGATGTCATTTTTTTGGTGGCATCATACCGTACACACAGGCTGAGATCGTCACCGCGATCTAGGCCTGGGCCATGTGTAAATTTTAAAAGCTAACCTTTTTAAAAGATTGCCTGATTTTTTAAGATCGAACTTCGAACTAAATGGATCTCCAAAGTTTGTTGAACGTCGCTGATGCTGTAGAATACATTATTTTCAAGCCCTTCATTTTTCGGTGAATAGACACACCCCTTGTGTATTGTCTGTTGTATGTGCCCTTTACTCAAAGGGCTTTTATCACTGGTTGACATTAGCCTAAGAAAGGGCCAATAGTAAATGAAAGCTGTACTATAAATGATATGCAGTATTAGAATTTCAATTATGCTACAGCTTAGTCTTTCGTGGAAGACTGGGGGCCCTTGCACCGGCTCTGGTGCTGCAGCCAAGGGGATTGTTTGGCCTTTGGGGACCTTCTCCAACGCCAACTCAAATCCCTTTGGTCGAGAGAGTGGGGATGTTTGTTCCCTGGGCAAGGCATCTCTATAAATTAATTATCTCCCAGCCCGCCGGAATAGCAGCTGCCCCCTCTGCTATCTGGCAGCCATGGTTGGAAACGACAGACAGGCAACAAGTTGTCTATCTGTCATTCTCTCTCTTGTCTGTCTGCCTCTCTCTACCTTTCCCCCATATTTGTTTATTGTCTGGTTAACATTCCTAGCTCGTTAAAATGCCTAGCTCGCTACTAGTACTATGAGAGTGACTATTTGCGACAACCACAAATTTCACTTTTTCGTTACTTGAATTATTTACATAATCCTAACCCTAACCCTATCCCTAACCCTAGAAAAAAGTGAAATTTGTCGTTCATGCTCAATGTCGCAAAATGCCGCAAATAGTCAGTCTTATAGTATAGCGAGCTAGGAATTTTAACCCGATGTGCGTGTCTTCTCGCTCTTTGTCTGTATAGAGCTCTGCCTCTGTCTTGTTCTCTTTGATCTATCTTTGTTTATGTTTTTTCTGTCTACTCTTGTCTGTGTGGTGTCTGTCTTATGTCTGTCTTATTTGTGTCCTGTCTACTTGTCGGCATCTGTCTCTTTCTCTTGTTTGCCTGCTTCTTTCTCTCTCCCCCTCATCTATGTCTCTTGTCTGTCTGTCCCTTGTCTATCACAGTATCAGTCTGTCTTAATCGTTCTCATCTTCTCTGTGTGGTTTGTCTGTCTGCTCTGTCTCACTTTGTCAATCTTCAGTCTCTTTTGTCTGTTCTCTGCCTTTATCTGTCTCTCTCTCTCAAAGTCTCATATCTGCCTCTTTGTCACCATAATTTGTTTTTGTCCGTCTCTTTTTTCCTCTCTGCTGTTTGTTTTCCTAAAATGTCTGTCTGCATCTCTCGCTTTGTCTCTTTTATCCTCTCTGCTGCTGTTTGTTTTCCTAAAATGTCTCTGCATCTCTCGCTTTGTCTCTTTTATCCTCTCTGCTGTTTGTTTTCCTAAAATGTCTCTGCATCTCTCGCTTTGTCTCTTTTTTCCTCTCTGCTGTTTGTTTTCCTAAAATGTCTGCATCTCTCGCTTTGTCTCTTTTATCCTCTCTGCTGTTTGTTTTCCTAAAATGTCTGCATCTCTCGCTTTGTCTCTTTTTTCCTCTCTGCTGTTTGTTTTCCTAAAATGTCTCTGCATCTCTCGCTTTGTCTCTTTTTTCCTCTCTGCTGTTTGTTTTCCTAAAATGTCTGTCTGCATCTCTCGCTTTGTCTCTTTTATCCTCTCTGCTGTTTGTTTTCCTAAAATGTCTCTGCATCTCTCGCTTTGTCTCTTTTATCCTCTCTGCTGTTTGTTTTCCTAAAATGTCTCTGCATCTCTCGCTTTGTCTCTTTTTTCCTCTCTGCTGTTTGTTTTCCTAAAATGTCTCTGCATCTCTCGCTTTGTCTCTTTTATCCTCTCTGCTGTTTGTTTTCCTAAAATGTCTCTGCATCTCTCGCTTTGTCTCTTTTTTCCTCTCTGCTGTTTGTTTTCCTAAAATGTCTCTGCATCTCTCGCTTTGTCTCTTTTTTCCTCTCTGCTGTTTGTTTTCCTAAAATGTCTCTGCATCTCTCGCTTTGTCTCTTTTATCCTCTCTGCTGTTTGTTTTCCTAAAATGTCTCTGCATCTCTCGCTTTGTCTCTTTTTTCCTCTCTGCTGTTTGTTTTCCTAAAATGTCTCTGCATCTCTCGCTTTGTCTCTTTTTTCCTCTCTGCTGTTTGTTTTCCTAAAATGTCTGTCTGCATCTCTCGCTTTGTCTCTTTTATCTGTATGTGCCTCTTTCCCTTACCTGTCCTTATTTCTGTCTATAGTTCAGGGCTCCCAATCGTCCTGCAAAACAAGGGGTCCCAGGGACTCCTTCACTTACAGTATAGAGGGTCCTAGAGGCGGGATAGAGGGTCCCACTCCCAGTGGCATAGCGGATGCTAAAAATAATTTTTCTCCTGGGACCCCCTGCACATTCTTTTAGAGGGTCCTGTAGAGTTTTAGTGCTTCATAGACCCCCAAATGGGGGTCCCTGGGAGCCCTGATACTTTATGCATGCAACATACATACATGCATGCAGAGAGAGTGAGATAGAGGAGACTGACAGGAGAGAACAACATACGAAAAAGAAAAAAAAAAAAAAAAAAGGTTTAATGATTGGGCCATTGGCCCCTATCACTGCAGGTGATTGATTTTTAAAAAAACAGGAGGAAGAGAAAATGGGAGATTAACCAAAGTGATCAGTGTTCCCGATTACGCAGATCTGTACGTAAATTACGTACAAAAACTTCCAAAGACTGAAGTTTTAAGTGAGGTGACAAAAACCCTCGAACCAGTTCCAGGCCCTTCAAGTTCTACTTCAACTGTCAGTAGTGATGAAAAGAAGAAAGTAACTCGCAAATTGCAAGTCAAGTTGGTGTGAAGAATTTGACTGGCTTCAGCATCAAAGAGATTTGTCTTTTTTATTTATGGCTTTTCATGATGGCCCTTAAATAGTTAAAAATTTGGAAGCATGGGGAACACTGAGTGATTCTCATTCACCAGCATTCGTAGCACTAGTAGCACTAGCAACTAATTCAACTAATTCAAGCCAGTATGTCACAAAACATTAAACAAAAATTCCAAGAAATGTTTATAAAAAATATAAAGACAGATCCCCTAAATGATCCACTTTCCAGGCTTGAGGCGACCCTCTAAAAACCTAGAGGCCTATCAGGGCTCCCAGGGACCCCCATTTGGGGGTCTATAGTATGAAGCACTAACATTCTAAAGGACCCTCTAAACGAATGTGCAGGGGGTCCCAGGGATGCACTAAAAAAAATATTTTTTAGCATTCGCAATGCCACTGGGACCCTCTATCCCGCCTCGAGGACCCTCCATACTGTAAGTGAGAGTCCCTGGGACCCCTTGTTTTGCGGGATGATTGGGAACCCTGCCTATTTCGTGTGTTGATTCTGAGCACTGATTTCAAATTCAAAGTAGAATTAACACAAGATGTGTGTGACTGTGTATGTTTTTCTGCACCTATAGAATTAAGACTGAGGTGTGCGTTTTCTCTGTCGTTCACCTATACAGACCAGTTTACCCTCCCGGTTTTGCCGGAATTATGCAAAAATTCTGGTTAAAATAATAAATTCCGGGTGAACGCTGAAAATCGCGGGATTATTTGTTTCCATTTGTATGAAAAGACGCAAGTGTTGACTGAAACCTTGGAGTTCTGAGACGCTATGTTCCATTGGTCCTTGGACCCCCCTCAACCAATGATAGTATTTCTTGTTGGCAGAGATTGTAGTTTTGCGCCAAACATGTCGTCAGGCAAGTCAACCGCAGGCGGCAAGCGCCAGAAATCTTCGACAAACGACAGCAGTGATAGGGTGAAACGGCCAAAAGTGAAGCAGAAGTTTTCTCAAAAGTATTTGAAAGTGCCAGGAATAACAAGTTCGTGTTTGGGAGACGAGCATGCACACTGCAAGTACTGCAATGTGGACTTCAAAATTTCGCATGGCGGCATAAGCGACATTGCGATGTGAATTTGCATTTTTTTTTCTCAAATTCCGGTTTTTTTCTGTGGCAAATTCCAGGTTGTTCATTATACGGGTAAACAGGTCTGCCTATAGAATTAACGCTGAGGTGTGTGTGTTTTCTGTTGTACACCTATAGAATTAAGACTGTGTGTTTTCTGTTGTTCACCTATAGAATTAAGACTGTGTGTTTTCTGTTGTTCACCTATAGAATTAAGACTGTTTTCTGTTGTTCACCTATAGAATTAAGACTGTGTTTTCTGTTGTTCACCTATAGAATTAAGACTGTTTTCTGTTGTTCACCTATAGAATTAAGACTGTGTGTTTTCTGTTGTTCACCTATAGAATTAAGACTGTGTTTTCTGTTGTTCACCTATAGAATTAAGACTGTTTTCTGTTGTTCACCTATAGAATTAAGACTGTGTGTTTCTCTGTTGTTCACCTATAGAATTAAGACTGTGTTTTCTGTTGTTCACCTATAGAATTAAGACTGTTTTCTGTTGTTCACCTATAGAATTAAGACTGTGTTTTCTGTTGTTCACCTATAGAATTAAGACTGTGTGTTTCTCTGTTGTTCACCTATAGAATTAAGACTGTGTTTTCTGTTGTTCACCTATAGAATTAAGACTGTGTTTTCTGTTGTTCACCTATAGAATTAAGACTGTGTGTTTCTCTGTTGTTCACCTATAGAATTAACGCTGAGGTGTGTGTGTTTTCTCTGTTCACCTATATTAGAATTAACACCGAGTTGTGGGTTTTTTCTGTTGTTCACCTATAGAATTAACGCTGAGGGGGGTGTGTTTTCTGTTGTTCACCTATAAAATTAACGCTGAGGGGGGTGTGTTTTCTCTGTTCACCTATAGAATTAACGCTGAGGTGTGTGTGTGTTTTTTCTGTTGTTCACAGCCGCCAGAGGCCGAGGGCGAGGAGGAGGCAGGGGAGGCAACGTGTTCCAGAAGCGGCGCTAGAGGGCGCCTGCCTGCAGCAGGAAGATGGGGAAGGGGGGGTAACTTCGTCGCTACGGTGCCGAGCCAAGCCACAGCTCTGGAAGAATCATCATCATCGCGTGTTGTCATGTTTATGATCTTCATCCGTCTGAATGTTCTGAAGTTGAAGAGTCACATTGATCATCATGTGTTGTAGTTTTAAATCAAGTGTTGGAGGTCGTTTTCATTTTTTATAAAGTTCTTTAATTAAAGAAAAGAAATATCCTGCAAAGGCATGGTCTTGTTCGGTTCTAAATTTGTTGTCACTCGTGTCAATTTCTTTTTTTTTCTTTTTTTTACATTTCATTTTTCTTTTTAATTGAAAGTTTGGAGAAAATGTTGCTTTGGATGGGTTCAGCAAAGAGAAGTAGAAAGCTCATGTTCTTGATGTGTTCAGTTTGTTTTAGATTAAAACAAAATGAAACTTTGAAATTGGTCTGTTTTTGTTCATGTTTTGGTTGTACATGTACCATATTTTTCGGACTACAAGGTGCTACATATTATAAGACACCCCCCCAAAACTCATGATTTTCAGGCATGGTAGACCGCGAATCGTGGAAAATCCGCGAAACAGTTTGAAACAAAATTATTGAAATGGCATGAAAAAGTTAAAATTTCTCTATTTATTGAATTTTCTTCGGACCCCTGGACCCCCGGCCATTTTCCTTGAAAACCACTTTGCCCCCGCTACCATGCCTGGATTTTGTTATTTTTATATTTTCTTTCTTTCCATGTATTGTCAATCATCTTATAATATAAGGCGCATGGGTAACAATCTGGGGGAAAAAATAAGTATCGCCTAAAGCTGGAAATCCGTATGCACGTTATCCGGATGGCAAGACAGTTTTTTTGTCGTTGTCCATTTAGGTTCCATCACGAAACCCAAAGTTTTGAATCCATCAAACGGAAACGGCATGGTGCCCTACCTGAGTATCTCTGTCTCTCTCTCTCTGTCTATAGTATATCTCTATGTCCTCTTACTCTCTCTCTCGCACACACCAGGGCTCCCAATCGTCCCACAAAACAAGGGGTCCCAGGGACTCCTTCACTTACAGTATAGAGGGTCCTAGAGGCGGGATAGAGGGTCCCAGTGGCATTGTGAATGCTAAAAAGAATTTTTCTAGTGCATCCCTGGACCCCCTGCACATTCTTTTAGAGGGTCCTTTAGAATTTTAGTGCTTCATAGACCCCCAAATGGGGGTTCCTGGTGCCATCCCTATTTTGTGTCTGACAACGGCAGAATTTGACATGCTCTGAAGCCTCATGCCTTGAACCGTTGCCGTCAATGGTGCCGGTGACTTGCCGTTTCGTGTTTAATGGGTTCATGCAGTAGAAATTTAGTTTGAGCGATTAACACAGCAACATTTTTGCCTTTGTCGTTGCCGTCCCATTTTCGTGCATCTGGATTTCCAACTTTATAGTCCGGAAAATATGGGTAGTATTTTTTTTTTTTTTTAAACATGCTCCTAGTTGGGGGGGGGGGGGGGGGGGGGGGGGGGGGGGGGGGGGGGGGGGGGGGGGGGGGGGGGGGGGGGGGGGGGGGGGGGGGGGGGGAGGGGATTAAAGAAAAGATGCTGCATGAGAAACCCCTACATAACTGGTACAGGATAGTTTTCATGAAAAGCAGTAATTTTATAACCAACACCCCATAAAATATCAGTGGTTTTGGGGGCAATATCTTATCTATTTTTATGTATTCTATAGAATTCTGGTATACCAATATCCATAATATAAAATCAAATCAATTGTTTTTTATTTGATATGTTTTTTAAAACAAATCAATAGAAACAAAGAGCCCAAACTCTTCCATGTAAAATTTCTGCAAATGGTGTAACTTGGATGTAAAACGTGTCTGTAAAATCAAAATTAGCAAGGATATTTAAATTGGAATAAAACTAATTCCCGTTTTCAGTGCATGTATCACTATAAGAAGTCCTAGCCAGAGATGAGATTTTTCCTCCAATTGTTCCTCCTTTTTGATGGCCCCGAGATCCGAGAGTGTGATGAGGAAAAGTTTCTGATTTGCACACTCTTTCTGCATTGGAAGCCATTTCGGCTCGAAACCTTAACCATCCTGATCTTTTAACTTTTTTTTTATCTCTTCACCAGCTTGAAATCTAGAGGGTATGACATTCGTCTGGCATGGGTCCCTGGTCACGTTGGTATCCGGGGGAATGAGGAGGTGGACCGCCTGGCCAGGGACGCCGTGAAAGACCGTCCAGACATGTGTCTCATTCCATTTTCCGACATGAAATCAAAGGTCGCAACTCACGTTTTCAGTCTGTGGCAGGAGGAATGGAACCTGCTGGAGGATAATAAACTCCACTCTGTACGTCCAAACTTGAAGGAACATCTTCCTCCGGCTGCTGGCGGCCGGAAGGAAGAAACTGTCTTGTGTCGGTTACACACGGGACACTCACACCTTACTACGCATGTGTTTCTGTTGAAGGGAGAAGACCCTCCCTACTGTGTGCCGTGCGACGCTCGTGTCTTTATCGAACACACTCTCCTTGATTGTTGGGACCTCTATGACACCAGAAGAAAATACTACACGGCAGAATCAATGATGGTGTTGTTCCGTGATGTGCCGCCAGACATGGTTTTCAGTTTTTTAAAAGAAGCGATTTTTGTTATAAGATATAAAAAGTCGTGTTAAGTTTTAAAACATCAATTGTAAGCTTTTAACTGTGTAAGGTTTTTATACATGACAAAAATTTTAATCCCTTTTTTAACTTCTGCTTCCAATCTTTACGTTTTTAATTGTATATTTTTTAGCTGTGATATCACGTGGTCGGATTTTAAACTGTGATCTTATGTGCTCAAATTTTGACGTGGTGACAGCCCTGAAATGGCCATAGCAGTCGACGGGGCTATAAACATCAAATTCAAATCCTGGAAACGGCTGTGTTACTTTTCCAGGACTTTTCAAGGTTTCAAGGACCCTGTATGAACCCTGTATCCATTTGCTGATGTAGCCTACACCGCGGGCCACGGACCCCCGGCTTCTTTTTTCCTCCTTTTTGTTTTTTGGAGAATCTCATCTCTGCTAGCCCCATCTTATGAAAACAAAATCTCAATGTATACAACTTTTAGAAAAAATCTGTTTTGTTTGGGTTTCTCGCTCTTCGCTCTTCCAGAGGTTATGTTATGTTTGAAGCGGTTGATTTAAATATCGAATTTATCCAAGTTATTTTTTTAAATTAATGAAATTTCATTTATTATTAACCTAAGTTAAATATGAACCCTCCACAAAACCATTCACTTAAGTTCAGATTTAATCTCGATGTGGATTCATTGTCATTCACCAATTCAGTTACACTTAACAGGATTGGTTTCCCCATCACATATGGGTATTAAAACTATTTGGTATTTTCTAGTCACAGAGAGAAATTTGGGTTGCTCCCACTAGGAGAGCATGTCGCCGCTAGTGCAGCTCCACCCATTTTCGCCTTACTATGTGAGTTTGTATGGATGCTCCTTTCAGGATGTCCTGAATGGTCGACTTATGGCGATTATTTGACCGCCAGGGGGCAGTCAAACCACTAGGGGCTTATCACGCTATATTCTTAGTTGGGCGTAGTGAGAGAGAGAAGGTTGGACTCCTCCCTATCTCTCTCTATCTCTTTATCCCCAACTAAGAATATAGAGGATTAGCCCCACTCGAGCGTTATGCCACCTGGCGGGCAAAAGAGTCGGCTAAGTCGCTCATTGCAGGATTTTTAAATTGCCTAGAGCCGGCGTCGCCGGATTATGAGAATTTGAGAAGCAATGATTTTCTTACAAACGCACACAAACTTGCACAAGAAAAAGGGCCTATACAGGTAAGGGATCAATCTTGTCACTGGACATCATAGGTCATTTGACCAGTTCAAGGAAAATATAATAGGTCATTTTCATAAAATGATAAGACAACGTAAAAAAAAAGAACAAAGAAAGATACAACTTGAGCGCAACAAAAACTTTTCTAGGACACTGTTGCAATCAATCACGTAGTTTCACAGACTGTTTACATGTTCAAAGAATGACATGAGAAAATGTTGTTTTTTATATTTGTTTTGCATGAGAAAAGCTAGTATGCAGTCTGATCACTACGGAATCAGTTGCAGCGTACACCAAAATCCTTAAAGTTGCTGACGGACATGAAGTACACATGCCTGCAAAAACAATAGGTCATTTCAAAATTTTATCAGTCAATGACTGATGACCGGTGCTAAGAATAATCCGTGCCTATATAAGCATTTGCTATATTCAAGGGAATGTAGCACTTGTGTAGAGGGGTGAAAAAAGAGCAGTAATTGTGTGTGTGTGCTGCTCCTGCAATCCGCCAGGGCCGCCCCTTGCAGGATTTTTGAAATTTCCCAGGAGCAACCACGCGTTTGTGTCACAGCCTTCTTTCTCGTGCCCAATAGGGGAATGGGCTTTTAATGTGAGCACAAGATCTTGTGCATGCTTTCACACACGGGACCTTGGTTTTAAAGACCCCCCATGTCGCATGTCATATTCCCTCTTATGCTAGGAATATTTCTGATCAGCCATAAGAGGGAAACCGGATTTTTGTAAATGTGACGTGGTGGGTCTTTAAGTCTCATCCAAAGGACTAGGAAATAGGAGTAAAGTGTCTTTCCCAAGGACATAACACCACGGACGGAGCTGGATTCAAACCGCTGCACTGGCAAACCCATTGGACTACGAGCCAGCGACTAACCACCTGAGCCACAGTGCCTCCTTTTTTATAGTTGCAAATATTCTGCAAAAGTTGTCACCAATTTCAACAAAACACTGAATAATTAACTTGTCATGTCAGAATTAAAAAATCCAAGTAATGGCACGTTTAAGTGATTTTTAACAGTGAACTCTTGCTTAGCATAAACTTGTGAACTACTAGAGCATAAAAATGCTACATCAAGCAGTCGCACAGCAGCATTTTCGGCTTCAGTGACCGTGACCTTTGACCAATGATTTTAATGTTTGAACTTGGCGGCATGCAAAATTTCAGCCTCCTACGTAATGCGCCTCCGTCAGACCTGCTTACCATCCCGATTTTGCCGTAATTTTTACGGGGGGAAAAGTCAAATTACGGCTACGGAAAAAAAATACGGGAAAACAAAATCCTAAATATAAAAAAACCCACTACAGTTGCGTCGGTAAGCGAAGCTTTTGAAACGATGCGGTGAAAAGTCATTTCGCACCATTTCCTTTTCTGTTTCAAAATGGCATCCAAGCGAGTGCATTCCAAAGCTTCTGGTCGAAAAAATCAAACGAAAAGACATCAAAAGTCACTTAAGTGGCACAGAAATTCCGGGAAAGTGACCTAAAAATTCCAGGAATTTTGTGCATGCATTCACACACAGGACCTCGGTTTTAAGTCTCATCCGAAGGACCAGGAAATAGGAGTAAAGTGTCTTTCCCAAGGACATAACACAACAGACGGAGCTGGATTCAAACTGCTGCATTGTCAAACCCGTTGGATTACGAGCCAGCGACTAACCACCTGAGTCACTGTGCCTCCTTTTTTAAATTTGCAAATATTCTGTGAAAGTTATCACCGATTTCAACAAAACACTGAATAATTAAGTTGTCATGTCAAAATTAAAAAATCCAAGTAATGGCATGTTTAAGTGATTTTTAACAGTGAACTCTTGCTTGGTATAAACCCATGAACTATTAGAGCATAAAATGTAAGATCAAGCAGTCTCACGGCAGCATTTTCGGCTTCAGTGACCTTGACTTTTGACCAATGATTTTGATGTTAATTGTTTGAACTTGGCGGCATGCAGAGTTTCAGTCTTCATTCAAACGCTATCGTAGTACCATAGCCAGCCAGGAATAAACAAAGTAGTGAAAACATTAAGCAGCTTTCGTTTAGCGACTGCTTAAAAATTCCTTATGCTCCAATAGTTACGTCTCATTTGTCTTTATTTTCTAGTCCTTGAATCACTTCATACATCATCATATTATAAAAAGACAACTGTCCGTCCGTGTGTATGAAACACAGAACGGGCCTTATAACTCCGCCGTTTTTTGACCGAATCGCTTCAAATTTGCTGTCAGCCCTAACGTGGTGATGGCAACAGCAACCAGGGCGGCCGTGTCATTTGCACGGTTTGGCAAACGCGTATCTACCGGCCTCTCGGCGCCCGTATCTCCGGTATTTCTGGACGGATTGCCTTCAAATTTGGAAAGTAGATGACCGGGGATAGTGACTATCTGTATGCCAAACCGGAAGCGAATCAATTCATAAACGTGCGCGATATACGCCGCTTCACCTTTTCACAAATAACTCCGCCATTTCTTAACCGAATTGCTTCAAATTTGCTGTCAGGCTTGCTGTGGCCGCAAATTTGAAGAGAATCAGGAGAGCGCGTCACTCTCAGAGCAGCGCCAATGGGAAACGGGGCCTTATAACTCCGCCGTTTCTTAACCGAATTGCTTCAAATTTGCTGTACTCAGCGTTACCAGTACTTGGCGTTACCGTTACTAGGCGTTACCTTTACTAGGCGTTACCGGTACACGGCGTTGCGCTAGTAGTACCATAATTTGCGGACTATAAGCCGCAACTTTTTTTTGGACACCCCCCACCTAGTACTGTGCAGCAGCCTAAGCGTTACCAAAAGTGAAAATAAACTCAACTCGGTGGCATCCTTGATTCAGACCTTTGATCTGTGGCCTTGTTCACGGCTGATGACAAAAAATAGCTTTGATTTCGGTATATTTTTCACAAAATGATAATCGGGTTTCGCGGTCCCGACAGTTTCGTTTTGACACACCTGCGATCAACTCTAGACTCAACCACCATTTTTCTGCGGCTTATGCTTTGATGTGGCTTATGGGTTACTTTTTTCCCCAAAAGTTTTTAAGTAGGGGTTGCGGCTTATTACGAAGCGGCTTGTAGTCCGTCAATTACGGTATTTTATAGAGTCCATGCAGTCTGCTACTTTAACCCTTTCACCGCCAATGTCGCATTTATGCACCACAATGGTTTAACACCCATGTCACTAAAAGACATAAAAATCAGGGCCTGTTATCCAAAGACCCTATTTTCTTAAAGACCCCCCCCCCACGTTCACGTGTCGCATTCCCTCTTATGCTTGGAATATTTCTTAAGGTTTCCTACCAGTTATAAGAGGGAAAATACATGAAAATCATGATTCTGACATGTGACATGGTGTGTCTTTAAAGACCCACCACACCACAGGTCAAAATCATGGTTTTCACGTGTTTTCCCTCTTATAGCTGTTAAGACATCTTCCTAGCATAAGAGGGAATGTGACACGTGACGTGGGGGGTCTTTAATGTTTGGAGGTAAGGATATGCCTCGTTATATATGTCAGTGAGGAATTCTCAATTTTGCAAATAATTTTGTTTCTCTATCTCTTGCACTCGACTCAAAAGCCGAATAAATGTGTGTTAACCCTTTCAACGCTAGCCATTCCTCAACCAAAATTTACCATTAAACTTGCCCGGGTAGAGAAAAGATTTTGTCTGTAATGTTGGGGATTCCTCTGTGACATGCATAAAATAGGGCCTATCCTTGCCTCCCAAACTTAAGAACAGAAGCAGACCCTCATTTGATGCCTTTTAGTTAACATGGGTGCCAAGAGGCGACAGTGGCAATGAAAGGGTTACATTTAATGGTATTTTTTTGGCTTGAAAATGGCTGGCGGCGAAAGGGTTAAAAAAACAAACAACTTTTCTTGGTGAAGGTTTGTGTTGTATCACCGATTCTATCAGTCAGTGCATTTCTGTTGCCTGTATTCTCAGTGTCAGTCACTCGGCTACAAAGACGCTCGCACGCGCACACAAAGTGACACACACACATTGTGTATGACACTGTTTTCCGAGACACGTAATTGGACCGATTTACATGGCACAAAGCTACAAACTGTCCTCGTTTTGATAACGAAAAGAAAAGCATAGACTCACACATAGAGGGAATCTAAATCAAATCCAACCAGGCCACACTTTTAGCACAGGACAAATTTATTATGGTTAACCATAACTTGGCTCTTCATCAGTACATTCTGTCAAAGACAGAAATAAAAAAACACCTTAATTTATTGATTACCAATATACTAAGTACTTAAGTGCACAATCACTTTCTGTTCATTCTCCTGAGCTTTGACTGTTAAACCCACAGCCGGCATATATAAAAAAAAAGCGTTCACGCGAGGCGTGCGCCATCATTCTGATCGCGGCTGGCGAGAGAGACGGTTCAACCGTTCTTTTTTCACTGTTGCTCGAGCCACTGCGAGTCAGAACTTCGCAGCGACTAGGCTGGCATGGCTGCTTCCGTTTTGGGACGGAAACCGTTTTTTTATATTGCCAAAAACGAAAGTTCCGTTTTTTCAAAAGAATTCGCAAAAAAACCACCCACCAGTGTTAAATACCGAGATCGATGATCTGAGAAATTTAAAGCCTTGGAATTCCTCCCTTCTCAGTGCTGTTCCCGGACTAATCCGGGATAGACCCCCCCTAGAGCCAATGGCGGCTCCCGGAATATTCCGGGAATCCCACATGACATCACAAAGCACCTCATATAGCAGCCAATCGTTGAATACTTGTGTACCTAACACACTACGTCATCAAAAAAGGGGTTGCGCTTGACATCACATGCATTAAATGCTACATTTTCATTGGTTAAAGGGGTGACATTTTTTTAATATTTTGGTCGATCAGACTGAGCTTCATAAATGGCGGCCAGGCTTTTACTGTCGATTCGAAGAGCTTTCTAAGCAGTTTTTTTTATGGTAGAGATTGTAATTAGGGCTTGAAATGAGTCAATTTAGATTATATTATCACTGGAGAGTACGATGATGTGAGAATTTTGAACTTTTCAACGGAAAATTGATCGCGATGGCGCCGAGTTGCAATTTTGAGGCCGCCGATCTTGCGGCCGAGTGATTTTCTCTGTCCGATCGCAAACATGTCTAGTTAATTTGCTTTTTTTATCAGCTTGTTTTATACTAAAATCGACTAAGAATTAATGACTGAGGGTACTAATAAAGCTTTTCTGACTAAATTGAGCCAAAAAATCATCGCAATATCGAAAATCGACGGCGATGACACAACTCTACTCCCAAAATGCAATTCCCAAAGTTAATTCAGCTAAAGTCACTGAAAGAGCTGCCGGCTTATTTTAAATGTTGCACCTGTACCCCACTTCAGTTTTTTTCAATTTCAGCCAGATGCACCCATGGTCTAACAGTCTATACCCTATCCCTGGGATCGGTAGCTTTCCCTTTAAGCTACACATGCCACACATACATTTGTAATTAAGCGCTTAGAGTTAGTCTGTTATAGTCCCGTCAACTTAAGCGCCTAGAGCTTAAAGGTGAAGTGCCCTATAAATTAAAAAATTCTCGGAGGGTGAGATGTGTAATTCTGTGGCGGTGCCATAGCCGATGAGGTGTAAGTAACCGAGGCGTGGTCACCGCTACAGCTATCTGTATTAATATAAAAAAATCGGGACTTTACTGGTTTCGTACTGCCTCCGGGCATTGCCTCCAGTGTTGTTCCATCCATATTTGTATTTGCGGATGTCCCATGTGTGTCTGATTCGGACCAAGAAGACGTAAAACTCAATTTTCGTCAGGTGAGATGTGTCTATTTCTACCCAGTGTCGAATGACGCTAACATTTTATTGCTGCAACATAAATTCCCCCTCATTTCTTTGCATCCATACATGAACATTTAAAAACTTGATTAAAAAGACAACGAGCTGTCAACTTGAACTTTGCAAGGTTTGACAGTAGTCTGTCTTCAAAGCCAGGTTTACTTTTAATCCCTATGGCGGCTTAGCCTATGCTACCTTTCACAAAACTTCCCAACATAAAGCTTCACTCATGGGATGACCATAGCTATAATTACATGGGTGCAACTTTTCCTGGTATACAAAGATTTCCTGTTTTTGAATTTTACCAGAAAAGGAATTTCCTTTTTTTTAAATTTGTCAAACAAGATCTTTGTGTGTCTACTGTATTTTTCAAACATTTTAAAATAAGCATTTGTATAAATTGTAGAAAAAGCAAGCTAAAATACCTTCATAAATCAATCTTTGCTTCAGCTGCAGGGGGACATTACCCCTGGACCCCAGCCTTTCATTATTTTTTTTTCATTTTGTGTAGTTGCCCCCATGTATAAATGACTAACTATTTATATTTAACATAAAGATTATGCAACACATCATCAACATCAGATCAACAAAGTTCACAATGCTCAATACACAGGCATGCTTTGTGCGATTTTCTTTTCTCCTAGTAAAACAAATTCATACTGGATTCGTCCCTTTCACATACTCGCAACAAATTTATATCATGATTCCACCACACTATGTATAACATAAAGATTGATGAAAAATGACATAAATACTTGTCTTACATTTATGTTCTCTACAAAATTAAAATATTACAGAAGGTATTTTCATTATTTAAAAAGGCATGGACTGGCTTCTTTTCAGTATCAAAATGCACCACTTACCGCTTAAAATGTTTCCAAAATGAACATAAATCTAGTAGTTCGGCACCTAAACACCTGAATTAATGGCTCCTTTTTATCTCTTATTTTACAAGATCCTAGAACAACATCTGCAACCTTGGGTAAAAGAAGACGCTGGAAGTGTATACATCATGTACCATGATGAACATGCCTTTGCATTTACCATGCTTGGCCCAAACATTCCAATAACAGTCAAAAATGTTCATAATAAGAGGTACAGTGGAACCTCCCTTATAAGACCCCCCATTATATGACTCCCTCCCTTTTAAGACCTACTCTGAGACATTGCCCTTCTTTGTAAGTATTAAAATGACTTCCCTTATGCAACTCCCTCCCATTTAAGACCTCATTTTGGATGATTTTTGTTTTCCCCTAACTAAATCTAAAGTAATGTCTCATATGACTTAGGTCGAGAAGACGTAAAACTTTATTTTCACAGATTTTTGAAGGTCTTATAAGGGAGGTCCCACTGTACCTTAAAGCATTTTGTGTGTGTATTTTAACAACGAACTAATTCATGGTTGAAATCAAACGTGTATCCCCAAATGATTTTCCGAGATAAATAATCGGAAAACAATATTTACAATAAAAATAACAAAATCTCTGTTTACACCCAATCAGATCCCAGGTACCCAGATAACAACTACATAACAACAAAATGTGTAAATAAAAAGTATTAACAATTTCTACGAATATTCCTTGATGAGGTTGCCGGCGATGACCAGGCGCTGAATTTCGCTGGTTCCTTCGTAGATTTCGGTGATGCGTGCGTCGCGATAATGTCGCTCAGCCGGCATGTCGGTCACGAAACCCATCCCGCCCAGAATCTGAATCGCCTACAACAACAAAAAATCAATTACAACTGTTCATTTGAGCTCACTAACAAGAAGAAAATTGTGTGCAAAGGGGGATAATCTCATTTGAAACTTTAGCCTGTATAAGGAAAGAAATACCATATTTTTTCGGACTACTGCAACTTATTATAAGGCGCACCCCCCAAATTTTATTTTGTTATTATACTTTATTACTATATATTAACAGACCTGCCAACCTTTCCGCTCAGACTACATTTCTTCCGCCCTTTCGCTCAAGTCCATAAAATTCCGCTTTCAAAACTTAAAACAATTTTTTTTTAACACACAAAATCATCGTCTTATATACAGAGCAGCACAGCTTTCCAGTTTCTGTTTGCGCACTTCTGTCAAGATGGTGATTGACACATCGATGTGTGTGAGACTGGGGAGAAAAGAAAGAATAGACCAATATTTCTGCCAAGATTACATGGAAAAGTATCTGTGCATTCAGAGATCAAGAAAGTGTGCATCATGCTTGATGCTCACTACACTTAAAAGTCTCCTATGGAGGGTGTCAAGATATCGAATGCCATATTGCTTCTCAGCGTCTTATCGAAACTGCAAACTCCCAGACTTTGTCTTCCACCGTTACCAACTTTTTCAAGCCAACGGAAGGAAAGGAGAACAAAGATGAACTTGAATTGATTCATTATCTTCCTTCCAAGTCTTATTATTTAAGTCATCTATGGCACCAACCGTCTTGGTCTGCCCAAATAAAAAGGGCAGAGGAACAAACCAAAAGCTTCTATTGTGTTAGGAATAGTTGTGACACTTCCAGACAAGACTTGTTTTAAACAAGACAAGTTCACAAGGATGAAAATTGCTTGCTTTAAATTATGTTTACGCGCGAAAGGTAAGATGCCGCGTCAAAATTCCTCTCAGCTCCCCAAAATTCCTCTTTCCTGCTACAAATATTCCTGTTTGGTCTGTTAGGGGGTTGGCAGGTCTGTATATAATATTATCAGCCATATTAAAAGGCATAGTTTATATCATTGGAAAGATGAAAAATGAATCTAAACCATTGTATAAAGTCACTGCATTCTCCACATTTTTACAGATACGTTTATTGAAAAGGGACGAAAACGGGTGTCCTGAGGGAATGTTCATGCCTTGACTGCAGTGTGCGGTAGACACACGTTACGGGGCAGCGAGAGGGGTTGTGTTGAAAGTGTTAAACTGTAAATTACTAGAACAGTAGAAGGGGGGAATAAACCCTAAGGTGTAGAGTGGCAGAGAGGTAACGCGTTCGCCTCGTGTCAAATAAACCCGAGTTCGAACCTGGGTACAGGGGATTTTTCCTCTTGCTTTGCACTAAGCCTTACGATCTGAACGTGGAGTCTTTCGGATGAGACGATAAACCGAGGTCCCGTGTGCCCATGCACTTAGCACACGTTAAACCCAGTGGCAATGAAAAAGTTGTCATTTGGTCAAAATTTACACACACCCTTTATCCTTTCCTAATCAGTCACACAAAAACAAAAAAACAAAAATGGGTGGCGCTCCTCTGGCTGCGACGCCCTCTCCAGGTGGGAGCAACCCAAATTTCACAAAGATGCCTCTGTGAATATAAAGTACCAAATTAGTCGAAATGTACAAACAAAATAATAATATTGTAGAAAATCGTACCTGGTGAGCGTTGAAAGTAGCTGTTTCTGACGCTGCCAACTTTGCCATTGCGGCTTCCTGAAAAAGAAAAAAAAATGCATTTCAGAAAAAAAAGAAATCTTAGAATCAATTCAACCCCTTCACTGCCACAAGAAAACCAAAATTATTTTGTTCTTATATAATTTAAAATGGACTGATAGTGATAGGCTCAATCTGGGAAAATGGTCTAGAGATATAAAACTTTCCTGACTTGTCTAAACGAAAAACCATCATTCCAGGGCTATGACATCTACAGTTATGACATCATCAATGACTTCACACACATTACTGCAGGATGCCAGCTCAGGACTGGGAAGATTCAGGGAACATTCTTCTTCTTCTTCAATCGCTCAGACAGTTTCCTGTCAATTATGAGCGCAGCTGCGTCATGCTGCCGTTATGCGCCTAACTAAGAAATATAGGCCCAGCAAGTCCGACTTGGGCTGGATGGACCATTGAACCGTGTCATTTGAGGACCGAGAGTATGCGTCACTTTCACCCCTGAACAGGAGCCGATCACGTACCTTGGTGAAAGGTCTACCAGCGTCCTTCAGCAGTGCCGCATGCCAAGTGAGGAGTCGGGCGCTCTGTAGCCTGGTCTCCATGTCTGCCAGCTTGGTCTGTGAAACAAAGCCATAAAATGTTTTACATCAATGAGGCTTTATAATAATAATAATAATAGGGGATACTTATATAGCGCGATACCCCACATTGGGCTCATCACGCTTTACAACAGTATAAAGGCATTACAAATCATTAAAAAAAACACCAGTTAACAGCATTATATTAACCCTTTCACCGCCAAAGTCACATTTTAGCACCACAGTGATTTAACACCCATGTCACTAAAAGGCATCAAATTGGGGTCCATTATCCAAAGACCCTATTGGAAGTAAGGATAGACCTTAATTTTATATATGTCACAGAAGAATCCCCAATACTGCAGATGGATTTTGTTCTCTATCCAAGTACATTTAATGGACATTTTTGGCTGAAGTATGGCTGGCGGTGAAAGGGTTAAAGTGCCATACATAAAATCACAAATTGAATAAAAACATTTATCAATTAAGACAATATAAACAGCACGTCACACGAAAACTATGGGAAATATACAACTTTTAAAATATGACTGCACAGAAACAACAATACAATAATAACATACGGTACACTTACACGCCAACACCCACAGGCGCACGCGCACACACTGAAAATTCTCAGCCCGTCTTTGTACACTGAGATGTGTGCGCCACCTACATAAGATTATCGCCCTTGCCTGTCACAAAGTAGTAGCATAGAGCCACGGATAACTATCTGCACCTGACTCGTCACTAGTGGCATGGTCAACTCCGTCCTAAAATTATCGCCCTTTCGCGTCGCCAAGAAGTAGTATAAGGCGTTGTTGTAAAGAACAACATTAGACATGATACCACACACCAACCACCCCTAGAAAATTAATGCAGTTTTAACTTCATACAGAATATGGTATAGTTTACTGTTGGGTAGAATTTCACTGAATAACACTAACAGTTGGAAAATTGTATAAAAGCATGACAAAAAGTGTCCTGAAATCTCTGGTTACTGTGTGTTTTCTACTATAAGGCACACACCCCAAATTTTACACAAATTTCAGATTTTGTTCTTATATTTTCTTACTTTATTATCAATCATTTTATAAGGCGCAGGGGTCACAATCTGGGAGGAAAAAAATGTATCGCCTTATAGTCAGAAAAATATGGTACAAGCTTTAACCCTTTCACTGCCAAAGTGGCATTTTAGCACCACAGTGATTTAACAGCTATGTCACTAAAAAGCATCAAATTGTGGTCTATGGCTTGTACCCACGTGTCGTCATATCCGGCCACAAGGAGCACTCCATAGTATAGTAGACCGCCATCTTAGTCAATAACTTTGTTTGAAAAATGCCCGATCGATGCTGTTTACACGTTTAAATTCTGATCGCTTCTCGGCCTTTTGGCTAAGACAGTGATTCAGGAACATAAATTTTTGTTTATACCCTGGTTGGTTTGTTCAGCCCGTCGTACATGGCGAAAGCCGATACACGACGTTAAACTGAACTTCCATCCTGTTTACACACAAATCTGACTAAGATGGCGACACTTTCGTTGGAAGGGTTGAGATGCGCACGCAGGTGGGTGGGAGCCATTATCCAAAGACCCTATTGTCTTAGTTTTGGGAAGTAAGGATAGACCTTATTTTATATATGTCACAGAAGAATCCCCAATACTGTAGATGGATTTTGTTCTCTACCCAGGTAATTTCAATGGACATTTTTGGCTGAAATATGGCTGGCGGTGAAAGGGTTAAATTTATTCGTCTCGCGTGAACCACCACTGCAACAGACCCATTTTCTCTAAAAGCAAAGCTCGATGGGTACACCACTTGCCAAATCAAGATGGTTGGAATTGTTTTTGGTAAATTGCAATGAATGCAAAGATTATAAACTTGTGAAAGTGGAGCTGGGCACAGACGTCGGGTGTGTGCACATATTATACGTGGAAACCCATGCGCATATTCTATCCGCAAATTAAGTAAAACAAAGTGAGAAATAAGCGGATGGGTGTCCGCTTGTAATGTGCACACCCCTTCATATCTCTTACCGCCAGATCTTTTTTTGCGGATGGCAGATGTTTCTGTACGGAATTTGCACGTATGCGTATACATACGGCCTTATGGTTGGAGAATAAAAACTAGCGCATTTGCATTTTTGCTACATCAATACAAATAATTTGACGAGTTTTCTCAACAACTAGATGAAAGAAAGTGATAGGGAGGGTGTGCTTTTGCTTACATTGGCCCCGTGATCTGGAACGGCCTACCTTTCCCTGTCCGTCATGCTCAAACTCTGTCCTCTTTTAAGTCTCAGCTCAAAACTCACCTCTTCTCTCGGTCTTACCCTTAACTGCACCGCACCCTGTTTAATCCTGCTTGCATGGAAAGCAGTCAATGGGCAAGAATGTCTTTTCTGTGGGTTTGTGTGTGTGGTGTGTGCGTGTGCGCACGGGCATGTGTGTGTGTGCGCGTGCGCACATTTTGTGCGTTGTATTGGATTTAATATTTTATTTTTTGTGTGGAGAGGGATTGTTTTTGTTGTTGTTTTTATTATTTGAAATGAATTTTGTAAGCGCTCTGAGCTCTTCGGAGAAAGAGCGCAACAAATATCCATTATTATTATTATCTCTAATTATCGTTTACACCCACCAGTCGAGTAAACATACCTGTACGGTTTGCATTTTGGCGATGGGCACGCCAAAACTCTGTCGCTTCAGGGCGTAATCCACGGCACATTCTAACGAAGCCTGCGACAGAACAGATAGTAAATAGTACCGGAAAACTGTTGAATTACAGTTATAAGATGTCGAATAAAAATGTATGGGGATTGAAATGTATTTTCCAAGTATGCTGGAAACTAAAAATATGCACATGCCTCTTGCACTCAACAAGAATAACAAATTGTTTAAGACCAACAAAAATTGCAGCCCCTTTAACCCTCTTGTGCCTGACGCTCTGTGCTCTCAATCACCTCTGAAATCCTAACCCAAGGGACGTCACTCCGTACAAAAGGGGGGGTAGCGTCAGAAAAATAATAAAATAAAATATACCCTACCAGATTTTTTTGTGTTTTTTTGTTTTGAATGTGTTGCCGAAATGTCTGTCTGATTTGCAAAATGAATTTCAAGATGTTATGGGGATGCATGGCTCCACAAAAAAAATCAAATTGCCAAAGTGTAGTCGCAAACTGCATTCACTAGTCATTCACTGCCTACTTTTGCAGACTGTTGAAGCCTAACTCGCCCTAACTTGGGCTAAGACGACTGAAATGGAAATGTAGATCAAAATCATTCACTTACCCTTTCACTTCACGATCTTATAATTCCTACATCTTTCACCAAAAAAAAGAATTTTCATCGCTGTCATCACTCGGTGGATGCAATAACGACTCGTCATCCATGATGTAAAAGTCGGGAAAATGCCGATGTCAGTAACACGACTTCAAAAATTCGCATCGATCGAACAAACACAAGCTCGCCTGCCGAAATAGGTCAGAATACACTCCTTACTCATCACTTCGCGATCTCATAAGTCCCATCTTTCACAAAAATAGGACTATTCATTGCTTTCCTCAGTCAATGGACGCCATAACTGTTCGTCATCCATATTGGAAAAATCGCGAAAATGCCGAAGTCGGTCACTAATTTTCAAAAATTCATATCTTTCAAACCAATCGGCCTAGAAGCCATTGCAAGCAACAGGACGGAAGTGTAATCCATAGCGAAAGCGAGGCTGAAGCGCTCACGTGACTGCCATGTGATAGAAACAAAATGGAAGCGCCCTAACCGGCCACGTGGAATCCGTACGTTCCCGAACGTTCTAGACGTTTCCGATCCGATTTTTTTTTGAACGTTCACGACCGTTCACCGCACAAGAGAGTTAAACCCCTCTAGATGTTTACTCCTATAACTCATGGGATCAGAAACCACAGCATTATAAGTTTTCTTTATTTTCTAGAGCTACTGTCATTGAATGTTAGGTTTAACCCTTTCACCGCCAGCCATAGTTCTGTTCCATTAATTTTACCTGGGTAGAGAATAACATCCATCTGCAGTATATTGGGGATTCTTCTGTGACATATCTAAAATAAGGTCTATTCTTACTTCCCCAAACTAAGACAATAGGGTATTTGAATAATAGACCCCAATTTGATGCCTTTTAGTGACATAGGTGTTAAATCACTGTGGTAAAATGCCACTTTGGCGGTGAAAGGGTTAACAAAACATAAAAATGTTGACCACAAACATGCATTCTCTCATACCAAACTTTACCACAATTATACCTAATTCAATTATTTTCAAAAGGTGTCATTCAATGTCTGAAGATCAACTGACAAAGTTAAATTTAATTCTACAAACTTGTTAGCCATATCCATTTCACCAATATGGGTAGGAATTCTTCTTCTGCGTTCCCAGGCCAAAAAGCCATAATGGGTAAAGTACGTATGTGTCCGTTTTCAGTTTTCACTGGTCTCCCCACTGCGTACAGCTGACACATTCCGATTTCAGAGGAGCTCAAAAGAGAAAAGCTTATTTGGAAGATTTTTTTGAAAAAAAAGCAGGAGAAAAGGAACCCAAAGTCAGAAAGATAGTAGATGACAGTAAGCAAGGAAAAAGAAAAAGTCAAAGAGAGTGGCAGATGAGAGGAAATTACTCCTCCGAAGTCGGTGTGGCTGCTCACGTGGCGGGGTAATCAAAAACGGTCACACACATAATGTTCTCATCCCTAGCTGGTGCATTTATACCATAATGTTCAAGTGCTTCGGCTGTTGGGATGATCCCTGGAGTCTATAAGCCAGGGCACGACAACAACAGAGGAAGTTACAAGCACAGAACTTCCAGAAGGTGGGGGAACTATTTTTTATGAAAGACACCACCCCCACACCCACCCCCAGTATCCCCATGGGGAGGTGGGTAGGAATAAAAACTGTGACTCGCATTGTAAGGTTTTTTGGTGTTTTTTTGTTCTTTTAGTTCTAGAAAACAAACACAACATTTTCCGCAGCCAATACAGTGGAACCTCCCTCATCCCGGATGATTTTTGAAGGTCTTATAAGGGAAGGGTCTTATAAGGGAGGGGTCTTATAAGGGAAGGGTCTTATAAGGGAGGGATCTTATAAGGGAAGGGTCTTATAAGGGAGGGGTCTTATAAGGGAGGGGTCTTATAAGGGAAGGGTCTTATAAGGGAGGGGTCTTATAAGGGAAGGGTCTTATAAGGGAAGGGTCTTATAAGGGAGGGGTCTTATAAGGGAAGGGTCTTATAAGGGGGGTAATTTTAATACTTACAAAAGGGGGCAATGAATACTTACAAAGGGGGGCAATGTCTCAGAGAAGTAGGTCTTATGTGGGAGGGAGTCTTATAATGGGAGGTCTTATAAGGGAGGTTCCACTGTCGTTCATAATGTTGATCAAGGTAGTCCCCAGAACATGAATTATTGGAGTAGACAAGGCTAAGTAAAATCCAAACCAATCACATTTGCTAATGTTCACATTGTTTAACCCTTTCACCGCCAGCCATTTTTCATCCCTAAAATACCTGGATAGAGAGAAAAAAAGATCTGCAATATTGCAATTTCCTCTGTAACATGTATAACATTAGGCCTACCCTTACCTCCCAAAATTACCAAAATAGGGTCTTCAGATAACAAGCCCTGGTTTGATGCTTTTTAGTGACATGGGTGTTAAACCATTGTGGTGCCAAAAATGCGACATTGGCGGTGAAAGGGTTAATAGTGAAACAATTGATAAAAAAGATGGTTTTTTAAAGCCATACACTTGCAGTCCTACCTGAGCAATGCCAAGAGCCTGACCGGCAATGCCGATGCGTCCCGCATCCAACGTTTGCTGAAACACAATGGGCAGTTCACCAACAAACAAAAGCCTTGCACTGAATAATGTATATTATGTGTACTGCACCAAAGACACTGAAAAGAAATGACTAACATCCGGTCCCTTTTCCCTATGAGTAGTGAGGACAGAAACACTGGTTATGTCCCTTTTACATGTGACACATTTAGTTTAAAAACACGTCGTTAGGCCAGTGTCTCTCTCTCCCTTTCTCACCATAGCAATCTTGAAGCCGAAGCCGGGCTGTCGCAGGAGGTTGTCCCTGGGCACGCGGCAGTCCTCGAAGATGAGAAACCATTTAGACTCTCTCTCTCTCTCTCTCACAGTGTCTCTCTCTCTCTCCCACAGTATCTCTCTCTCTCTCTCACAGTGTCTCTCTCACACAGTGTCTCTCCCTTTCTCACCATAGCAATCTTGAAGCCAAAGCCGGGCTGTCCCAGGAGGTTGTCCCTGGGCATGCGGCAGTCCTCGAAGATGAGAAACCATTTAGACTCTCTCTCTCTCTTTCTCCCACAGTCTCTCTCTCTCTCTCTCACCATAGCAATCTTGAAGCCGAAGCCGGGCTGTCCCAGGAGGTTGTCCCTGGGCACGCGGCAGTCCTCGAAGATGAGGTAGCAGGTGGAGGTGGCCTTGATGCCCAGCTTGTCCTCCTTCTTCCCCCGGGACAGACCCTCCGACGGGATGGGCACCAGGAAGGCACTGATGCCCTGCACAGGAAGGAAGCGGGCACAGTGGTTAAGACGTTCACCTGACAAATTCAATGCAAGACTGCAGCGTGAGTGACCCGGGTTCGAATAATAATAATAATAGTGAATCATTTATATAGCGCACTCCTCCACCAAATGTGGAGCTCTATGCGCTTAACAACAACAAATTAAAAGCAAAAAATTCAACAACAAAACAATCGCTCACACACATGCTAAAAGGCATACACATACACACACCCCGGCCTTTCTAATTTGACAGGAAAATCGAACTGAGCGTCCAGTTCTTTGAATGGGGACTTGGAGACAGATCCTCTGATGGGATGGGCACCAGGAAGGCACTGATGCCCTGCACACCGCAGGAGAGAGATATTCCAGCAAATCTAGTAACCCTCAGGCTACAGTTACACCCGCTTAGTCACGGGACGCATACATTGCACACACACCTGGTTAAGAAAACTGACTCTAACCTAACCCTAACTCTATCCTAAACCCAGACCTGTTTACCCTTATAATGAACAACCTGGAATTTGCCACAGAAAACCCCTGGAACAAAAACAGAATTCACATCGGTACACGACTCGCGATAATTTTGAAGTCCACGTTGCAGTACTCGCAGTGTGCATGCTCATCGCCCAAACGTGAACTTGTTATTCCTGGCAATTTCAAATACTTTTGAGAAACCTTCTGCTTCACTTTTGGCCGTTTCACCCTATCACTGCTGTCGTTTGTCGAAGATTTCTGACGCTTGCCACCTGCGGTTGACTTGCCTGACGACATGTTTGGCGCAAAACTACAATCTCTGCCAACAAGAAATACTATCATTGGTTGAGGGGGGTCCACGGACCAATGAAAAATCGCGTCTCAGAACTCCAAGGTTTTGGTCAACCCTTGCGTCTTTTCATACAAACGGAAACAAATAATAGACGTTTTTTTGAAATCCTGGGATTTTCAGCGTTCACCCGGAATTTATTATTTTACCCAGAATTTTTTCAAATTCCCGGGATAATTCCGGCAAAACCGGGAGGGTAAACAGGTCTGCACATCTTATCCATTTCTTCAACCCTTTCAACGCCAGCCATTTTTTCAGCTAAATCTTTCCATTAAACTTACCTGGGTAGAGTGGCACAGTGGTAGCGCGTTTGCGTTCGCTTCGTGTCAAGTAAACCCGAGTTCGAACCTCGGTACAGGGGATTTTTTCCTCTCATTCTGCACTAGGCCTTAACGGTCTGAACGTGGAGTCTTTCGGATGAGACAAAAAAATGAGGTCCCGTGTGCCCATACACTTAGCATACGTTAAACCCAGTGGCAACGAAAAAGTTGTCATTTGGTAAAAATTTACCCCCCCCCCCCCCCCCCCATCAGTGACAAAAATCGCATGCAACAAAAATCAAAAATAAAAATTGGGTGGCGCGCCTCTGGCTGCGACACGCTCTCCAGGTGGGAGCAACCCAAATTTCACAGAGACGCCTCTGTGACTATAAAGTACCTAATACTAATACTAATACTAATAGATTTTGTCTGCAATATTGGGGATTCCTCTGCATGGTTGCAACTACACAAAACGAAAAAACCCTGAAAGGCCGGGGTCCAGGGGTAATGCCCCCCTGCAGCTAAAGCAAAAATTGATTTATGAAGGTATTTTAGTTTGCTTTTTCCACAATTTATACAAATGTTTATTTTAAAGTGTTTGAAAAGCACAGTAGACACACAAAGATCTTGTTTGACAATTTTTTTAAAAAGGAACTTCCTTTTCTGGCAACATTCAAAAACAGGAAATCCTTGTATACCAGGAAAAGTTGCACCCTTGCCTCTGTGACATGCATAAAATACGCCTGTCCTCACTTCCCAAAATAAAGAACATAAGGTCACCGGATACCAGACCCTCATTTGATGCCTTTTAGTGACATGGGTGTTAACCCTTTCATCGCCACTGTCGCCTCTTGGCACCACAATGATTTAACACCCATGTACTGAAAGGCATCCAATGAGGGTCTGTTATCCAGTGACTTTATGTTCTTAATTTTGGGAGGTAAGAGCAGGCCCTAATTTATGCATGTTACAGAGGAATCCCCAATATTGCAGACATAAACTTTTCTCTACCCAGCTAAGTTTAATGGAAAGTTTTAGCTGAAAAATGGCTGGCGTTGAAAGGGTTGTGGCATCATTGTGGTGCCAAGAGGCGACAGTGGCGATGAAAGAGTTTTAACTAAACCCTAATGCGTTATGATTCACTCTCTTTGACTATCTTTTCCCTTTACTTTCTGTCATCTACTATCTTTCCGACTTATTGGCCCATTCTCCTGCCTTTTAAAAAAAATCTTCCAAATATTTTCTCCTTTGAGCTCCTCGGAAATCGGAATGTGTCGGCTGTACGCAGCGGGGAGACCAGTGAAAACTGAAAATGGGACACATACGTACCTTACCCATTATGGCCTGGTTACTCAGAAGAAGAAGAAGAAGTCGACTCTAGTCATCATCTTTTCCCAGTGATTTTTTTCCCTCACCTTATGTTTCTGTTGTCTGTCTGTTGTGGCAAACACCTGAAACAAGACATCAAACATCCATTGTGATCATGCAGTAATCTATAGGACTAGCATAATCAGACAAGCTATGCACTTACCGTAAAATACGGACTATAAGCCGCTACTTTTTTCCTCAACTTTGACCCATGCGGCTTATAGACTGGCGCGGTTTGTTTGTGGACTTTCCCCCTTCTTTATTTATCAGTATAGTTTGTCCAGCCATATTGTCCAGCCTATTGTGAGCTTCATTCTATCTCCCCAAAACTGGTTTTGACTTTTAATAGATGCAAAACCCATGTTTAAGAAATGTTTCTGAGAATCATATACTCATGTTGAACTGCAACTAGTTCTAATTCTTCAGCTTCTTTTCTTAAACTTTGTCAGCTCACAGCTGTTCCGTCCCACACAAAATCAAGCTATTTAGTTAAAAGCCTGAATCTAGAAACTGCACCAAGCTTTTGTCTGTAAAGATATTTTGGCTGTATGCTCTACATAGTATTTCAAATATATTTCTTCCCTCAGATTTATTTTTGTGAGCAGTATTAATCAACATATCTAGTAGAAATAATATACTTAGTATCACAAACATAAATAAGATTGCCTTATGAGTGAAAATCTAGCAATATCCACTGACTATAACTCAGTATAAGTAATCTTGTCACATACTACAACATATTATCGCCTGTTATTTATGAAAAGTTACTTATAGTTAACTAAAGTTTGCTTGAAAAAACTTATGAAAATATAGATAAACTAAATGTTCCTCCCGAAACAGCTGTGAGCTATTTTTTGGTGTGTACAATTTTCTGTGCGGCTTATAAACTGCTGCAGCTTATATACAATAAATACCTAATATTCTGTAGAATCAAGGGATGCGGTTAACCCTTTCGCCGCCAGCTATTTTTCAGCCAAAAAATACCATTAAATGTAACTGGGTAGAGAAAATAAAATATCTGCAATATTGGGAATTCCTCTGTGACATATATAGCATTAGGCCTGTCCTTACCTCCCAAAATGAAGAAAATAGGGTCTTTGGATAACTGGCCCTGATTTGATGCCTTTTAGTGACATGGGTGTTAAACCATTGTGGTGCATAAATGCGACATTGGCAGTGAAAGGGTTAAAACAAGAGAGAGACACACACACAAAAGCTGTTATTTTTCAACACGTTACATAAATGTAGGGAGAAAGGTGGCAGAGTGGTTAAGACGTTCGCCTGCCAAATGTAATGCGTGGCTGCAGCGTGAGTGACCCGGGTTCGAATCCCGGCCTCGCCCTTTCTTTCTAGTTTGACAGGAAAATCGAACTGAACGTTGAGTCCTTCAGATGGGGACTTAAAGCTAGTCTGACCCGTGCGCTTTACGCACGTAAAAATCCCACGGCAGTTGAAAGTCGGTAAGAGCAGGGAGAAATCCTGCTGCCTGGTATGGCCAAATTGATAGCTAGGTTTTCCAAGTGTGCCCACACCCCCTCCTCACCCTGTGCCCCCCCCCCCCCCCCCCCCCCCAAAAAAAAGGGAGGCGCTGCACTTGCAGCAGTACACGGATTCCCCTCATTCTGACTCCTTTCAGTTTTTCCACAGAGATCTATTTGTTTCAAGTTATTTCTTTTAACAGAGGCAAATATTCTTATCATTGATTTTGTTTAGGGATAGGAAAAGACCTTACAAGTGGCATACCACCATAAAACAATGTAAGCCTAATGGATAAACCACTTTAAATTGGTCTATGCTGGTGATGAGGGTTAACAAAAGGCATGAACTGAAAGGAGCTGAGAAAAGCTACTGTGGGCAACGCGCTATCCGGGGGAGAGCAGCCTGAATTTCACAGAGATAAGTCTCTGGGACTAGAATATACCAAATACCATAATGTAAGGACAAGACACTACAACTCACCACTGCTGCCTCAGCTTCGTATCCGTTGGTGATCCAAGCCTTGGTTCCATTGAGCACCCAGGAATCCCCGTCCAATTTAGCGTTACAGCTGGCCGCCCCTGCGTCACTCCCATTGCCTGGAGAGAGACAGACAGACATGGAGAGAGAGAGATAAAGACAGACAGACAGAGAGACAGACAGAGAGACAATGACCCAGGAAACCCCATCCAATTTAGCGGTACAGCTGGCCGCCCCTGCATCACTCCTGTTGCCCAGAGAGAGAGACCCAGACAGAGAGAGACAGTAGAAACCCCATCCAATTTAGCGGTACAGCTGGCCGCCCCTGCATCACTCCTGTTGCCTGGAGAGAGAGAGACAGAGAGAGAGAGAGAGAGAGACAGAGACACAGAGAGACAGAAATAAAGACAGACAGACAGAGATAAAGACAGAGAGAGGCAGTGACCCAGGAATCCCCATGCAGCTTGGCCACAACACAATACCACACACCACACCACACCACACCGCACCACACCGCACTGCACCACACCACACACATGCACACACATACGTTAAATGTGTCAAATGACCAAGGAACACCACAGCAACACGATGGCAAATGCATGGGTTCTAGGATTGTATTCAGGCTTCATGAGACAGCATGTCTTGTACAGTGGAACCTCCCTTATAAGACCTTCAAAAATCATCCAAAATGAGGTCTTACAAGGAAGGGGTCTTATAATAAAGGAGATAATTTTAATACTGACAAAGAAGGGCAATGTCTCAGAGAAGTAGGTCTTATGTGGGAGGGAGTCTCATAATGGGAGGTCTTATAAGGGAGGTTCCACTGTATCTCTGAACCGGCCGCCAGGCAAGGTAGGAAGCGGCGGAAGTCATTGTCGGATGTCTGAATACCGAATGTTTGTACACATCATATTACCGTAATGTCATAGCAACTTACACTACAGCACACACACACGCACACGCACACGCACACACACACACACACACACACACACACACACACACACGCACACGCACACACACACACCTTAAATCTTAAACGACTTTAATCTCCTTAAAAGTTTTCCCCAAATCCTGCACTTAATAAGTCATGTTGGCATTTTTCTTGGAGTTGCTACAGTAATTAACTGTTGGGTTTAATATAATTATTATCTTTTTTGTTGTTAATTGTTTAGAAACTAAGTGTTATTTCTTTATCTTACATAAGTCATTTTGAACTTTTATTAGTACTACGTTAGGCATATTCTTATTCATAACTCTAGATATAAAGACATTTTATCATGTTGGGTATCTGCTAATGTAAGTTTTGCATGCACTCGGCTATATTTGTATTAATAGGTGTGTGGGGAAAACACACATGACTGACACTACCATACACACACACTCTCACCACAATAATTACCTGCAGTAGGCTTAATTACACACATAAATCATCTATGTAAATTCCTTTTTTTCTCTTTTTGTGTGTGTCTAATATCACTTACGGGTGAGCAGACGTAAAACTAAACGAACGAACACACACACACCTGGTTCGCTGAGGGCAAAGCATCCCACTCTGTCGCCGTCGATGAAAGGCCTCATGAACTGTTCCTTCTGGGCCTCAGTGGCGTAGTTCTGGATAGGGCCCAGGTACAACGTCTGCAAACCAAAACTTCTGCATACAAACTGCACACAAAACGGACTTACAACATACAACAGCAGGGCTGCCTACTCTCTGTTGCACTTTCCAAGGACAAACTGATATAAAATCAGGGACAAAGCCTTATTTCCAGGGACAAACACCGCAATGTCTTGCAGTGTGGTCAAAACAAATATCGTAATTCACAGACTACAAGCCGCCTCGTAATGTAAGCCGCACCCCCTACTTTAAAAAAAATCAATCTGAAAATGTAACCCATAAGCTGTGTCGAAGCATAAGCCGGGGAAGCGTGGCGGTGCACGATGTCCACTTCCGGTTTGAGTCTAGAGTTGATCGCGGGTGTGTTGACTGCCAAAACGAAAGTGTCGGACCGCGAAACAGATAGTCATTTTGTGAAAAATATACCGATATCAAGGTGATTTTTTTTCCCGTCAACCGTGAACAAGGCCACAGATCAAAGGTCTGAATCAAGGATGCCACGCACGCACGCACGCACACACACACACACACACACACACACACATACACACACACACACTCACACAAACACGCACACACACACACACACACACGCACTGGACTGGACGGGAACAATTTATTGTCAGATTAACTATAAAAGCTGTACTGACATTGGAAAAAAAACACGTAAACACCCCCCCCCGATGAAATTCAATAGATAATAAAGAAATTATACAAAACTTTAAATTTGAAAAAAAAAAATCTCTCACACAAGCACACACACAGACACACACAACTCACATTATTGACACTCATGATGCACCCGGTTGAAGCACAACCGCGGGAAATCTCCTCCATGGCAATGGAGTAAGCCAGGTAGTCCAGGCCTGATCCCCCATCCTTCTCCTCCACTGCCATGGCCAGAAGGCCTAGCTCCCCTAACTTCTTCACCTGTCATCATCATCATCATCATCATCATCATCATCATCATCACCATCATCATCATCGTCATCATCACCACCATCATCATCCTTCTCCTCCACTGCCATGGCCAGAAGGCCTAGCTCCCCTAACTTCTTCACCTGTCATCATCGTCATCATCACCATCATCATCACCATCATCATCATCCTTCTCCTCCACTGCCATGGCCAGAAGGCCTAGCTCCCCTAACTTCTTCACCTGTCATCATCGTCATCATCATCCATCATCATCACCATCATCATCATCCTTCTCCTCCACTGCCATGGCCAGAAGGCCTAGCTCTCCTAACTTCTTCACCTGTCATCATCATCATCATCATCATCACCATCATCATCATCAGCATCATCATCACCATCATCATCATCCTCCTTCTCCTCCACTGCCATGGCCAGAAGGTCTAGATCTCCTAACTTCTTCACCTGTCATCATCATCATCATCGTCATCATCATCATCCTCATCATCTTCATCATCCTCCTCATCATCATCATCATCATCTTTGTTATTGTCACCGTTGTAATCCTCCTCATTGCTGTTGTCATCATCTTTATCATTATCATCATCATGACCACCACCACCACCACCACATCATCACTACCTTCATCATCACCGCCACCATTAACGCCCTCGTTACCATCATAAGTAATTAACCCCTTCACAGTCCAAGATAATGCAAGATATCTTTTTTCAATTATAAAACAGAAAAGAGAGAGACCCCCCAAGAGAGTCAATACGGCAAAACAGTCTGGTGAACATGGAACATTTGTCAATGAACAGATGATGGGTTGATCCTGGAGGTATGGCGATACATGTACCAGGAAAGACACGTATTTACGAAAACAGTCTGGAGATCCGTCTTGTCTGTCTGTACATTCTAAAGCAAGCCTCTGCATTGGAAAGTCACTCATGTTGAAGTTATCACGTCATCAAAGACATAATCTTGAATGTAGTAGCCGCAGGGTTCACAGGCAAGAGGTTAATGCATGCTTTTAGGCCAAGCTCAGAACCAAACTACTGGGGCAGTGGGTGGATGCCTCGTGCCTCCATACGGGGAGCTGGATGACCCTGCCCAATCCACGAGTCTCTCTCCGTGGGGATACTGGGGGGTCTATCGTACAAATCGCTCCCCCACCTTCTGAGCTTGTAACTTCCTCTAATCTGTCACTCTCTTTGACTCTGCCTTTCCCCTTTGCCCTTTGTCATCAACTATCTTTCTGACTTATTGGCCCATTCTCCTGCCTTTTTCCCCCAAAAATAATCTTTCATATAATTTTCTTCTTTGAGCACCTCCAAAATCAGAATGTATCGGCTGAATGCAGCGGGGAGACCAGTGAAAACTGAAAAAACGGACACATACGTACCTCATCCATTATGACCGTATGGCCTGGGAACGCAGAAGAATAAGAACTGAAGGCTTTAGTTGCCGCAGGTCTGGCAAGCATGAGGTCAATGTGGCAAGCATGAGGTCAATGTGGCAAGCATGAGGTTAATGTGGCAAGCATGAGGTCAATGTGGCAAGCGTGAGGTTAATGTGGCAAGCATGAGGTCAATGTGGCAAGCATGAGGTCAATGTGGCAAGCATGAGGTCAATGTGGCAAGCATGAGGTCAATGTGGCAAGCATGAGGTTAATGTGGCAAGCATCAGGTTAACGTGGCAAGCATCAGGTTAACCCTTTCACCACCAATGTCACATTTTAGCACCACAATGGTTTAACACCCATGTCACTAAAAGGCATCAAATCAGGGCATGTTATCTGAAGAGCCTATTTTCTTAATTTTGGGAGGTAAGGATAGGCCTAATGTATAATGTCACAGAGGAATTCGCAATATTGCAGATATTTTATTTTCTCTACCCAGTTAAGTTTAATGGTATTTTGTGGCTGAAAAATGGCTGGGGGCGAAAGAGTTAATGTGGCAAGCATCAGGTTAATGTGCGCTTTCGGGCCACGCTAAGAACCGCTCCACAACCCCTGACAAGAGTCACGCAGCACGCAGCACACACGAACCACAAACCACGCGCCTGTTCTTTGGGATATCGGCACTCCTTGTCCAGCTTGGCGGCAATGGGGATGAGTTCGTTGTCGGCAAAGTCGCGGCACGTCTTGCGCAGCATTTCGTGGGTCTCTGGCAGACTGGCCAGACTGCTGATGCCTCGCAGGCTTGGCGCCTCCTGAACAGCGCCATTGCGTCCTGGAGAAGGAGAAAAAAAACATGTATAAATTGATTGTTTGTCTTCAGTGTGTGGAACCCCCCCCCCCCCCCCCCCCCCCCCGTGGGGATACCAGGGGATCTTTTGTATAAATAGTTCCCCCACCTTCTGGAAGTTCTGTGCTTGTAACTTCCTCTAATCTGCCACTCTCTTTGACTCTGCCTTTTCCCTTTGCTTACTATCATCTACTATCTTTCTGCCTTACCGGTCCATTCTCCTGCCTTTTTTCACGAAAACCACATTAAAAACCATTTCCTCCAGCCGAAGTCGGACTTGCTGGGCCTAACTATTTCTTAGTTAGACGCATAATGGCAGCATGACGCATCTGCGCTCATAATTGACAGGTGGCAGTGAGCACTAAGCGCTTTACAATCAGCATTGTGCGCGTGTGCGTGTCTCTGTGTGTGTGTGTGTGTGTGAGTGCACTGTGTGTGTGTGTGTGTGCACTCTGTGTGTGTGTGTGTGTGCACTGTGTGTGTGTGTGTGTGCACTGTGTATGTGTGTGTGTGTGCGTGTGTGCGTGTGCGAGTGCACTGTGTGTGTGTGTGTGTGTGTGTGTGTGTGTGTGTGTGTGTGTGTGTGTGTGTGTGTGTGTGTGAAGAAGTGTGAGGAAACGCCTGATGAAGTTCTGCAATAAAATGAAAGTACAGTGAAACCTCCCTAATAAGACCTCCAAAAATCATCCAAAATGAGGTCTTATAAGGGAGAGGTCTTGAGAGGGAGGTAATTTTGATACGCACAAAGAAGGGCAATGTCTCAGAGAAGTAGGTCTTTATGTGGGAGGGAGTCTTATAATGGGAGGTCTTATAAGGGAGGTTCCACTGTACTTGCATAAGAAATGATGTCCTGCGTTTGGTTCCTGATGAGCATCTTGAAAATAAAAATAAAAAAACATAAAAAAGTAGAATTAGAAGAAAGGTTGATAAGCAAAAGTGCAATGTTTTCTTTCCTCGGTCAGAATATTCTCCTTGACATAATCAACACTCTACTTTTCTCTCTTATATATCATTTTTATTTTCTGAAGAAAATTTATCTTTCTTGACATAATTGAGACTCTGCTTGTTCCTACTTTTTCAATCCTTTCTCACCCACACTCTCCCTCCCTCTCTCCTTCTCCGCTCTCTCTTTCTCTCTCCCTCCCTCTCCTTCCCCCCTCTCTCTCTCTCCCTCCCCTCCTCTTCCTCTGTCTCCCCCCTCTGTCTCTCATCCCTCCTCTCCCTCCCTCCCTCTCTCTCTCCCTCCCCTCCATCTCTCTTAAAAAACCCTCTCCCTCTTTCCATTCCCTATTCACCTCCTCTCTCTCTGTTTCTCTGTCTATCTATCTGTCTCTTGTTCTCTACATTCAGCTCTCTCTCTCTCTCTCTCTCTCTCTCTCTCTCTCTCTCTCTCTCTCTCTCTCTCTCTCTCTCTCTCTCTCTCTCTCTTACTCATTGTGAGCTGTCAGCATTTTCAATGTTTAAGCTTCCAACAACTCTCTTTTTCCCCTTTTTGGGGGGGCGGGATAGGAGGGGGAGATCGCTGCACCCATTCTATTGCATATCTTTAGAGAAATATCAAAAGTGCTTGAATTTATACAACTTCATTTAGGGCGTTTCTTCAGCTGTAAAATGAATTGCCAAAAGTATGTGTGTGTATGTATTTGTGTGTATGTGTGTGTGTATGTAGGTGCATGCGTGCATGTATGTGTGTGTGCATGGAAAACTGTGTGACATGTGAATGCGTTCAGGAGCTTGCTTGCGGGTGCTTTCAATTCTACATATACCTATTGTTCACAGAATTCACCTTTTTTTTCAATTTCAAAGCACAGAGGGTAGGGGGTGAGAGGGAGGTGGGGGAAACAAACACAAGAAACGAAAAAACAGTAAAAGAAAAAAAGAAAATGATGATTCATGCTCCCTTCATTAATTAAAACCTAACACTAGTAACAGCTACAGAAGCAGTTCAGTTGAAAGACTAGCAAAGAATAAAATCATGATATCATGTTGAGGGTTTTTTTAATGACAACTGGCTGACACGACCGAACTTTAGTGCTTCATTTACAACAGACTTGGATTTCATGACCTCTGCCTTTTTGCTTTGTTGGCCTGACACTACCACTCATGACATTATTGGGCTTTAAAGTGAGGTTTTTGTAGTTTTACAATCCTCTTAAATAATACAGTTCAATGACTTTTTATGGATATACTGTCATACGGATTACAGTTCATCATGACACTAAAACATTTTTCAACGATCACACAATCGGATGAATTTTCAACAATACTGCTCTTAATAATAATAATCATAATAATAATAATAATAAAAAAATAAATAATAATAAACAGACACTTATATAGCGCTTTTTATTGAGCACTATGACTAAGCGCTTTGCA
>CM065702.1:6316479-6318979 GCA_017654935.2 Phymorhynchus buccinoides
CTTTGCTCTGGTTTCCTAGAAATCAAAAACCGTCAAATCGGCGATTCCTCCTTGGCGGAGGTGGTGGAAGTCAAATTCTTTCAATGTGCCTTCTCTTTTCTAATGGCCGCCTGAGTTTAGACCAAATCGTTTGCACGAAATTGCTCAATACAAGCCTCTTTTTTTTATTTTATAATTTTATGCAGTTTACCAAAATGAGTTTCGCTCACAACAAAGGAAGTAGCTTCATTTATTTTTTACTGCACTACAGAAAAGAAAAAGCTTCAACCTCCGCCTCCACCCACCCCATCCAAAATGGTTTCTCTCTCCTGCATCTCCGCCAAGGAGGAATCGACGTTTTGACGGTTTGATTTCTAGGAATCCAGAGCAAAGTGAGTGTTCTGAACCTTGAAAAGGCGGTCTTTCTGTCTGGTGATCTCTCACGTGTTTCTTGCAAAAACCCATCCGTCGGGGTGCACCTTTAAGTAGTCAATAGTCGTCTCCCCAGGCAGCATGTCAGTATAAAGGATCCCGACATGTAATGGTTTAGTGAGAGGTGATCCGTCAGGCTGGATTAATTAATTGGAGAGCCCTTCTTTGAAATCGTTCAAGGAAAACTTCTGCTCCCGTTTTGCTCTGGGGCAAAGAAGCCACACGTACACGGACAATGCGTGATTGTTCGTTCTATCACATCAAGTGAAAGTGTGGGCTAGTAGAGTCTGTTACTGCTGTGCTGAAATAAGAGTCTGTCTGAACACGGTGAGTGGCTGGCTACTTGGTCAGTTTCAAGTAAAAGTCGAATAAAACGAATTTATATTTGGCCAAGCCTCCCAGCAAAACTTGTATATTAATGCCAAAGACGAATCTCAGTAGCTTGACTGAGAAAAAGAAGAACAGGAACATGCACGCGCGTGTGAACACACATACGTACACACACACACACACTGATACGTGCACAAACACACACACACACACACACACACACACACACACACACACACACACACACACACACACACACACACACACACACACAACACACACACACACACAAAGGCATGCATACACGTAGGCCTATACAGTAACACCACCACACACACTCTGATACACAAACACAAACGCGCGTGTACGCGCACAAACACATACGCCCGCGTGCGCGCATGCATGATGTCAGTATTGTTTCCCCTCAAATTCTTTCACTTATCGTCGTTTCTCTCTGTTGTTCACACAAATCTAAAAATAGAGATTTCCGAACTTTGTGGTTGTTAATTAGTTAGGTTGTAGATATAGATATGAGTATGATTGGACCGCATAGCAACAATGTTATTTATCGATGCTGATAACAAAATGATCAAACTTGTCACGAATCACTCGAGGACGATCACGACATTGTCGACCAACCTTAGTCACCTCTGTTAGATTATGGTTCAATTACTGAAATATCGATGACATAATGAAGTGAAGATAGGGGCTTCTGTTTACGTTTAACTAAGCTGTATAGTCATGACCCGCTTGGCTGAATGCACACGTTTGTGGTCGGTCTGATGGCATTCTGATATAGTTGTTATGCTTTTAACTATGTGGCCCGGATAAGGTTTTATACTAAGATTTTAACAGTTTTAAACATACACAATAAATATATACTACTTTTAACCGACCTAAAGCCCCCACCCTCCCCCTTTTATGTAATCTCTATTATAAAATCTTTTTTTAAAATGTATCGCTAGTCCCCAGATACGCGAAAGCGTGGTAGGGACTATAAACTCCCAGAAGAACTGATGGCATTCTGATGGTATCGGGTTTAGTTATGTGCAATTCTGTATCATTGATTTTAACAATGCTTGACTGGATTAAGTATTTTAGCAATGTTTGAGGGTTTTTTTAATTTTCCTTTTATTCGTGTTCGTCTTGTCCTTAGGAAGAAAAAGTTCGATCACGTTAGCCGTCTTCTCCGTTCTTTGCACTGGCTTCCTGTCGCAGACAGAATTGAGTATAAATTAAACACCCTTTGCTATAAATCTATCCATAAATCTGCTCCATCTTACCTCTGCGACAATATTTCCATCTATACGCCAGCTCGCACTTTACGTTCAGTTTCTGACCCGCTTTCTCTCCAGATCCCTAGGTACATGTATAAGCTTTCAACTGTTGGTCGGCGCTCTTTTGCTGTCTCAGGACCGACATCTTGGAACAAACTTCCTCTTTCCCTCCGTTTGCGACCGACCCTCTCAGCCTTCAAATCTAACCTCAAAACCCACCTGTTCCCCCGTGATTGAGGCTCCACTCTCTTTCTCTTCTCTCTCTCTCTTGCCTTTATTAGGTCTGTTTGTACTGTATACCATTTATGTCAAACGTGTGTGCTCGCTTTGTATTGCATTTTCGTTTGAATGCGTTATGATTAATATGAATGCTAACGTGTTTGTGCGCTTTGATTTGATTTATATCAAGATTCAGCGCCGTATAAATACCGTATGTTGTTGTTGTTGTGTTGTTGTTGTTGTGTTGTTGTTGTTGTGTGTTG
>CM065702.1:6323979-6326479 GCA_017654935.2 Phymorhynchus buccinoides
ATTAGTCTAAAATGACACTGTTTCTGCTTTTTTGTGCGTGTTTATTGCAAGTATTTATTTCATTACTCGCCATGTTACATTGCCACACAACATTTGAAGCCATTCTACCCCACTGGTTCATGAGATACAGCTCGGACGTGAAGGAAGGAAATTTCCGTTTTGTGAGTCTTCCTTGGCGGAGGTTTGCACTGGCGGTTCAACATTCAGGATCTAAATAGGTTGTGACACGATGATCAAGAATATATATGGTTGTGGGAGACCCTAGGCTTATTGTAGGTCATGGTATCCGCGAGAGGACAAATGACTGCGGAAGGACTTAACACACGTGAAATTTGAAGCGGTTTCTACGGGGGGTGTCAGATGCTTTCAAGACATCAAACTTTAACCCTCTAAACTTGCCACGGATTCCTGATACTCTTTCCCTGTAGGGCATGTTTTCCTGTCCTCAGTGCCACCCTCTCTTGTTTTCTTGCTTTTTTCCAAGCGTTTTGACCCTCCTCCATCCCCCGTCTTTCTGTACGATATCCCTACCTTTTTTTTCTATCAACAATCCACGCACAAATCATCATATAGTAAAAAGCCAAGTGTCCGTGTGTGTGTGTGTGTGTGTGTGTGTGTGTGTGTGTGTGTCTGAAACACAAAACCGGCCTTATAACTCCGCCGTTTTTCGACCGATTCGCTTCAAATTTGCTGTGAGCCCTAACGAGGCGATGGCAACGGCTAACCGAGGCGGCCGTGTCATTTGCGTGGTTCGGGAAACGCGCATCCGCCGGCCTCTCGGCGCCCGTATTTCCGGTGTTTCTGGACCGATTGCCTTCGAATTTGGAAGGAAGATGACCAGGGACGATGACTATCCGTGTACCAAACCGGAAGCGAATCGGTTCAGAAACGCGCGCGCTATACGACTCCGCCGTTTATTTAACCGAATCGCTTCAAATTTGCTGTACTCAGCGTTACCAGTACTTGGCGTTACCATTACTAGGCGTTACCGTTACTAGGCGTTACTGTTACTAGGCGTTACTGGTACTCGGAGTTGCGCTAGTATCCTTAAATTAAGCTTGAATGAGACGTGGCATCAGGCCTACTGTGAGGTTTGTTTTATTGAGGAGTAGGAGGAGGAGGAAGAAGAAGAAGAAGAAGAAGAGGAGGAGGAAGAGGGAGAAGGAGAGAGAGAGAACGAAAATGAAATTTGATTTCACCAGGGAACATGAAATAAGCAATGACAGTTTTTTTCCACCCAGCCCTGCGCGCGAGCGAATGAAAGGACAATTTTGAAAAAGTCAAACATTGTTAAAATCCTAGTTATTAATTATACAGAATTTGCACATAACCAAAACTCAATACATCATCGCCATCAGACTGACCAGACCAGGGCTGGGTGGAGAGAGAGAGAGAGAGAGAGAGAGAGAGAGAGAGAGAGAGAGAGAGAAAACACTGAACACGGAAAACTTTATTATTCAAGGATAAGATGTTTCTTTTTTTTTAGTTTCTTTTTGAGAGAGAGAGAGAGAGAGAGAGAGAGAGAGAGAGAGAGAGAGAGAGAGAGAGAGAGAGAGAGAGAGAGAGAGAGATAAGATGATTATTTTTCTTTAGTTTCTTTTTGAGAGAGAGAGAGAGAGAGAGAGAGGTGTCAGGTTAATACAAGGTGATGTACACTCTTTGTATCCTACAGAACTGCCCCCCCGCCCCCCCTCTCTTTTCGAAATTACTTCCAATGTATGGCCTATATGTGTGTCCTGAAATGGATTTGGAGATAAAAAGCAATCGATGTCCGGGTCGGTTTATCGTATATGTTTGTTTATTTGTTCCACACAACACCTTGTTTGACAAGTGTTGTGGACTGAATGGTATAACAGCACACCTGGCCCTACCTGCTGATGTGGTTTCATTCATTCTATTCGTGTTTAACTCATTCAAGTCGTTCCGGCCATATCATTTTATGTCCGGAATTAATAGGTAGCTGTCAATTTGATGCATTTGCTTCAAGGGTAGTAAATCGGTGTGCACACCATACCTTGGTCACTTCTAAACTCGCTTCGCTCCCTTAGACCACAATTTTGCCTCTGACTTTGCTTTTGTAGTGGTAAGTTGTGGGGGTAGCCAATCGGTGTAGCGAATTATTTTCTATATAAAGTCTATGTATATATATATTTAAAAAAAAGGTCTGATCTACCGCTTCCCTATGTCTAAACCTGAAGTAAAAACCCGTAATCTTCTTTCATTTCTCCTTTTGTTTATGTATGTTTTGTTGGTGTGTATGGCTGGAGTGATTTGTGAGTTTTTTAATAATTCAAAATCGTTGCGATGCGAATGAGATAAGTTAATGCTGGCAGACTGCTCTGTTTCTCTCTGTCTCACTGTTTTGTTGTGTGTCTCTAGTAGTACAGTGGGACCTCCCTGTGGAGACCTTCCCTACTACGACTCCCTCTAAAATGTGACCCAAGCATTTTTCACCGATTTTCCCCCCTTCATATCCAGACTACTGAGTGTCCACCTCCCT
>CM065702.1:6331479-6341479 GCA_017654935.2 Phymorhynchus buccinoides
GCTGTACACATACATAAAAACGCATCAAAACAGCACGTAACTACATAAGAACGCATCAGAACAGCACGTAACTGAATAGTTTTTTTTATATATAGCCTTGGGGTTCGGACCCGTGATTTGAGCGCGCGCGATCATGCGCACACGAGCGCACAGAAAAATTCATGACAACTGTGTTATAGACCATTCATCAAGAAATGTTGTGAAAAAAAATGCATTGAAATACATGCAAAACTTCGCGAGATATTAGCGATTATGTGTTTCGGGGTTTGAACCCCGTAACTGGCGCGACCTTGACCTTAATGTAAAACTAAATACATCAGTGGATAGCTTGCATCTTGGCAAACTAGTATACCAAATTTGATTATGATAGACTGAATAGTTTTTGAGAAAAACGGACGGACGGACGGACGACTAAAAAACACACCAAAAAACCTGGCTAGACTATTTGGCTTATTGGTTAATTTAAAAGTCTCTGTACACGAGAACATTTTCCACTCTTTCCCCATGGAAACACAGTGATATGCCACTCATAAGATTACTTGCATATCACTGTGTTGCCATGGTAGGGGAAAGAGTGAAACATGTTCACGTGAACCGAGACCTTAAGCTAGCTATACAGAGAAAGAATGAAAAATGGTGTTTTACGTCCTCTCGGTCTGGAACAGACACATATCTATGGGATATTTGTAAATACAAAGATGGTGGGAACGATACTGGAGGCAATGCCCGGAGGCAATGCAGCACCAGTAAAGTCCCGAATTTTTAACAATACAGATACGTGTAGCAGTAACCACGCCTCGGTTAAGCCTCATACCGCTACGTGAAATATGTAACGTAAACTATACAGAGAAAGGCGTTTTCTCTGTATTTATTGATCGAGAGAGACAGAAACAGAAGTGCATCACTTTCCGTTCGAAGCAGTCATCGGTATCTATGGCTACCTGACAACCACCCTCCCCCTCCCCCACCTGTTGTGATGTTTGTTAGACTGTTGTTGTTTTATTTTCCTCTGTTGGAGCTGGCGCGCGCACATGCACGAGGATGTGCTTTTCTCCCTATCGTTCAGCATCATGTGCATTATAATCTCAAGGCTTAAAAGGTTAAGAGAAATGTTGCCGATTTTTTCACTGCCCTTTCTCTGAAATGTTTCTTCCTTTCTTTCTTCCTTCCTTTCATTCATTCATTTATTCATTAATTCATTCAGCCATGATCTCACTCATTCATTCTTTCATTTACCAAACCACCCCTTCCTCCTTTTCCCCTTCCATCCTTCCTTCTTTTCTATTTTCTCCTTTCTTCTTCGTTTCCTCCCTTCCTTTCTTCCTGTCATGATTTATTTTATTGTTCAGCCCGGTGCATCACGTTTTGCCCAATCACCTTTCGCCCAATCACGTTTTGCCCAATCACGTTTTGCCCAATCACCTTTCGCCCAATCACGTTTTGCCCAATCACCTTTCGCCCAATCACCTTTCGCCCAATCACGTTTTGCCCAATCACCTTTCGCCCAATCACGTTTTGCCCAATCACCTTTCGCCCAATTGGAAATTATACCGGTTTACATCCATCACGTTCCGCCCAAAAATCATGCAAGGAAATCAGGGAATTGAATCAATAATTTAATGGTTGAATCAAACAGATATTTAAAAAAGAAAGAAATAACAGAAGTGAATAAACGTAATTGCAGGTCTTAGGGTTAGAGTTAGCGTTAGGGTGAGGGTTCGCGATTAGGAAACCATTTTGGGCGAACAGTGGCACATTCCGTTTGCTGAGCTTCGACTCGGAGGTACTCGCTGATACTGATACGCAACGAGAACAAAGACTTGGGCAAAAGGTGATTGGGCGAAAAGTGATGTATCCGTTCAGCCACGTCAGATCCGGGATAACCGGTACTTTAGTAACCCACCCCCTCCCTCATGTTCACAACACTCGATCTCAAAGTCTGGTTCCTTCAGTTTCGTAACAATAACTCTAGGCTGATCCTAACCCTATCCCTTTCCCGATAACAACAACATACAGTATTTATACGGCGCTGAATCTTGATAGAAATCAAATCAAAGCGCAGAATGCTGCTTCAATATCGGTGATCCTCAATGCAAAACTTTGAGAGGTTTTTATTACAATATACACATCTGTATTGTTGAAAATTCGGGACTTTAATGGTGTTGCACTGCCTCCGGGCATTGCCTCCAGGATCGTTCCCACCATCTGCATATCTACTAATGTCCCATATGTGTCTGTTCCAGACCGGAGGACGTTAAGCAGAATTTCATGAGGGGGGAGGGGTCTTAAGTACACATTAGCCATGATCCGTACAACCTTGATCACAGTATTGTACGTAATCTGATCATGGTCAGTTCCGCCAGGGCTACAGGAAGAGCTGGTACGTAGGGTATAATAGATAGAACGATCCGATATTGTACCGTCTAATTTGATATGACTGGGACTTCTGAACTCGAGTCCTCTAGCTTAGCTTTGATCGCTTTGCCTTTTCCAGTGACGACTTCAAAGCGGATCATATGTCCAGCACTATAAATCCGATTAATGAATCCTTTTAGGGCCTAGGGGGGAGAGAGAGAGGGAGAGGGGGGAGGTAGTGAGAGACAGTCAAACACACACACAACACAAAGAGAGAGAGGAGGGGAAGACGGTGGAAGTAGGGGGGGAGGAGATGAGGGACGAAGGCAGAGGAGGGAAATGAGAGGAAAAAAACAAAGTAGAGAGAGAGAGAGAGAGTTTAATGAGATTATGACAAGAAACAGAGAGTTTAAATGAGATCAAGAAGAAACAGAGAGAGTGAGATGTCAAGGGGATGAAAGAGTCAGTGAGCAAGGGGGGGGGGGGGGGGGGGGGGGGGGGGTACCTGGTAGCTTCCTATGCTTGTTACAGATCACACACAAGACCAGTGGTTGGAATTTAAAATGTAGTTTTCCTTGGGGCCAACAAATGATCCTTGCAATGATGCTGATGTTTGATCATCGGTCACAAAGTTGTTGGCTTATTGAGTAGCATGTAGCAGAGGCCGTCATGATTAAATCTTCAAAATTTCCTTTTATAATATGCGCACACACGTGTAAACACAGACGCCCGCACGCACGCACGAAGCACACACGCACGCACGCAAACACACACAGACACACACACACAGATAGACACACACACACAGGATGAAAGTTTTGTTTGTTTAACTTATTCCTTTATCGTCAATAAAGATCATTTTGACTTGACTTGACACAAACAACACCCGACAACAACAACCAAATTTTACGAGTATGTTCTAAGCACTTACATTCCGGGACGTAAACCTAGAATGTTTTGTTCAAAGCCAGTTAGTTCAGTTAAAGAAATACTCTACAAGGACAACTGCCAAACGATTTAGTGTTTTTGTTGTGTGTGGGTGTTTTTTGTGGGTGTTTTATTTGGGGGGAGGGGGTCACACAAGCTTGGTCTTGCTCTGTAACGTGAAGAAGCCTAATGTCTTTAGCTAGCAGTCTTTTTATTTTGCTTTTTTGGGTGTCATTTTGTCTTCTTATATTGCTTTTATGGTATTAGCTTATATATGTAAAGGGGGGTATCAAATGATCCGAGTCAGGTTTACTCATTTGACAATCCGCTACTGGATAGTATTTCGTTAGCTCGTATTGTCTGTTGCGGAAAACCCTGGCATTCGAAATATGACACTGGAATGTAGTAATGTTATAGCTTTCAATGCTCCTGAATATTGTATCGTTGGAAGGTCTCAGTACACGTGAACATTTTCAGTATTTCTCCATGGCAACACAGTGATATGCAAGTAATCTTATGAGTGGCTATCACTGTGTTGCCATGGGGAAAGAGTGGAAAATGTTCACGTGTACAGAGACCTTAAGCCTGGCAATCCTTGCTGCTCGAATTTAAGAATCATTTCATGTGATGCATAAATTATGTACAGATCATAATAATGCATGTCTGTATGGACACCATCGTGTCCAACTCGAAATTAGAGGTGGCGAGTTTGATGGGCTTTCCTGTCGAGGGATATCGATCTTTGAACAAAACGTATTCTCTTGAGAGAGAGAGAGCGAAGCGTTCAGAAAACCGATGACCGGACCCATATGTATCCTGTCTAGGGAACGCAGAAGAAGAAGTAATCTGTCTTTCGTAACCATGACCTGTAACATAGAAGAAAACGATTATGAAACAGAAGAAAATTACAACTTTCCTCCACACGCTCGTATCAACTTACCTATCATCCGAGATGAACACCAAGAGCAGTCTTACTATCAGCTTGATCTTCCTGTTCCTGAACTAATGGACATACTACTACTATACTCACCATCGCCATTCTTTCAGGCTTTTTCCTACCCTACCTCTTGCTCGTATTTGAAATTCCTTTTCGGTAGATTTCAATTGGTTTCCAACTTGAAAGCCAGTCTAAACAGGACTGACGTTGTAGCAGTTAAGCTAGGTCGGCCCCTTTGGTGCTTGGCTGACAGCTCCCTTATTAGAGAGAGGGCGGTAACAGAGGGGGAAAGGGTGAGCCTGCCCATCTTTACCTTCAAGTTGCCGCATTGAATTGAAACGGACTTCTTTGACTGAGACTAGACATTGAAAAGAAACTAAAAGTGCTATGTTTACAGGGAGAGAGAGAGAGAGAGAGAGAGAGAGAGAGAGAGAGAGAGAGAGAGAGAGAGAGAGAGAGAGAGACAGAGAGACAGAGACAGACAGACAGACAGACAGACAGACAGACAGACAGACAGACAGACAGACAGACAGACAGACAGACAGACAGAGACACACAGGGAGAGAGACAGACAGCGAAGATTGCGAATGACACCCGTGTTTTGAAAAACCCACCCATTATGAACTCTTAAAGTTTACTCCAGGTTTCGTCCCCAGATCCATCCACCTCCTAAACTCATGATCCTTTTAAATGTGTGCTCATTGTGTTATAAAAAAACCTACCTCATGTGCGTGCTTCCTTAGACTTGTATGTATCCACCTGTAGTGTGTATTTTTAGGCATGTATTACGTGTAATCTTAAAATATGTACTGTATGCTCATGCATGCACAATGTCTATGTCCATATGCATCTTATGCATCTTTGTAATACTCAGGTGACTTGTGTGCTTAATATATTCAAACATGCTGAATGTCGATGTCTCTGTTATTCTGGCTTCTGAACGAAATGTCTCCGTGAGAGATAATAAAGTGATTTTGAGTTCAGACAAAGAGAGAGGGGGGGGGGGGGGGGGGGGAGAGAGAGAGAGAGAGAGAGAGAGAGAGAGAGAGAGAGACGGAGAGAGACAGAGAGGAGAAGGAGAGAAACACAGAGAGACAGAGACAGAGAGAGTGACAGACAGACACGCAGACGGAGGACAGAGACAGACAGAGACAGAGAGATAGCTTTTGCATGTATTCTAAGGAAAGACAGAGTCGGCGAGTCTTGGTGTCACCTTCCTCTGGACTCCTGTCTTTCACCTTTCAGTTCTGTCGGCTATAATACATCTGAGACGATGTTGTCAGCATCAGGCGTGAACGCGTTAAAGACCCACCAGATCATGTGTCAAAATCACGGGTTTCATGGGTTTTCCCTCTTATAGCTGGTAAGAAATCTTGTTTTGACTCCCATACAAATGCACCCAAATTGAAATCGAAGCATCATTTTTTAAAGAGCAGCCTCAATTTGAAGTTAGGGGCATGTGTATGTGGGTCACAGCTACCCAGAAAAACACACCAAGGGACTTAATCGTGGTGGGTCAGTGGGTCTTTAAGGCTCATTGAATACCAACCCATGTGTGAACTGAACATCACCATAGAAGCCTAGAAGTCGCCATGTTCCGTGAAACTCCGTTTAACGTCCCCTCGACCTGGAACAGGTACACGTGGGAGATTCATAACTGTAGAAAGATAAGTAGGACGATTCAGGAGGTACTGCAATACCAGGAAAGTCCCGAGTTTTGTGTGAATAATCAAGGGTTTTTCAGGATTCGATAACGAACTGGTCGCCATGTTCTGTTCTCCTGCCGCCATTTTGTGGGACCACCTACTGATGCCCTCTGGCGGCTCGGTTGGTTGTCAAATTATGTGAAGGACTTTAGATGTATCTCCTATCTGCTGATTTGACAGCTGATTTGGGAGACAGTGGGGTAGGGGGGGGGGGGGGGGGGGGGTGGGGGGGGGGGGGGGGGGGGGGTGGGTCGTCATTATAACATCTTCGGGTAGGCCTTTTGCTGGTTGCCTTTCTATTCTTCTGCTACTAGTACTAGTAGTCTTTGGCCTGGACTTGTACTAGTACTAAGATGGTGTCGTCAGGTCGCGTAAATTGACCAAGACCAGACATTGAAAAGTAGTAACAATGGATGAGAGAGAGAGAGAGAGAGAGAGAGAGAGAGAGAGAGAGAGAGAGAGAGAGAGAGAGAGAGAGAGAGAGAGAGAGAGAGAGAGAGAGAGAGATGGGGGGAGGGGTGAATGATTGAATGAACGGTGTTTTGCGGAAAGAGAGAGACTAGACAGACCAGAGACTGAGGCAGAGAGAAGTTGGGTTCGGAGATGTGTGAAGGGGGGGGGGGAGGGTGGAATGGTGGGTGATGGAAAGCGGTGGGTTGAGGGGGGGGGGGGGGGGGGGGGGGGGGGGGGAGGGGGGGGGGGGGGGGGGGGGGGGGGGGGGGGGGGGGGGGGGGGGGGGGGGGGTAGAGGGTAGAATTCAAGGGGGGATGGTTTGGGACACCATTGCGACCAGATGGATTGAAGACGACAGGTAGCATAAGAAATGAGAGAGAAAGAGACAGACAGATAGACAGAGAGGGACAGACAGACAGACACAGAGTTAGTTGTGGTTGTTTTTACTTCTAAGCTTTTCATGGCTGTGAGAGTGGTGGGGATACACCCTTGGCAAGGAGTATTTACTGTAAACATTCTAGCCGAGCTTTCCAGAATAGTTGTTAGCCTCCTCTGCTTTCGTATATATATTTGCATCGGGACTAGCACGTGATATACACTCTTTTGATTGTGTTGTAAGTTAACAAGAATGGAATGAACTACGTATAAAATTAACAACAACACAAACATTACCGATAGTGTGAAACTTTGTATTTTACACACACACACACACACACACACACACGCACGCACGCACGCACGCACGCACGCACGCGCACGCACACACGCACACACACAGACAGACAGAGAGAGAGAGAGGGGAGAGAGAGAGAGTGTGCGTATCTCTCTCTCTCTCTCTCTCTCTCTCTCTCTCTCTCTCTCTCTCTCTCTCTCTCTCTCTCTCTCTCTCTCTCTCTCTCTCTCTCTCTCTCTCTCTCTCTCTCTCTCTCACACACACACACACACACACACACAAAGATATTCTTCTTCTCTATTTCTGAATATGGCCTTGGCCAAACAGTACCATCAGACAGAACCGAACCCAGCAATAGCGGCAAATAATGGTCAACGCATTGAAAAGTCAATACGGTAATGTTTCACATTTCTTTTTTTTGTATTTAGCCAACACGTGCTGTCGAGTCCCCAATGTGAATCGATGCTGTGATTGAAGCCGTGTGTAGTCAGTTGCAGAGAATATTATTGATTTGCCATATTGACATCTGGATACTTTTTTAGTGGGCACAGCTGAGCATTTTATAGTGGAAATTGATGACTTTTTGGCGTGACTGTCAATCACAATGCACGTGAGCATGAGGGTATTGAATATGCGCATACATACACACACATGCGCAGACGCACAAAGAGCGTGCGGGATCTAGTTTACACACGCGCGCTTCCGCGCATGCACGCACACATACGTACGCACACGCAAACACAGAAATACACACACACACACACACACACCACGTGCGGGCGCAACGCATGTCTTTGCACACACACACACACACACACACACACACACACACACACACACACACACACACACACACACACACGCACGCACGCACGCACGCACGCACGCACACGCACCCCCCCCCTCCCCCACACGTGCGGGCGCAACACATGTTTTTGTACACACGCACACACACACACACACTCACACACACGTCGCGCGCACGTGTGCGGACGCAGCACATGTTCTTGTATCCAACCTTAAAGTGCTCTTGTTCATATATAATAATAATAATAATAATAATAATAGAACTGGAATAATAAAATATGGATTATCAAAATAATGAACTAAAATTTATACAAACTATCGCGTTTCAGTCTAAAACCCTTCTGCCATCAAAACACAGGTTTGCACCGGTTTACGTCGATACTGATGATGTCTTGAATGTCTCTTTCCGACTGGGACGGGCGTAAAATGCTACAATTCGCATTGTCACAAAATTCCAGTTCTAACATGATTGTACCCATTTGGGAGACCGCTTAGAATTCGATCTGGACACAGAGACATACATCTGAAATGACATTCCGCGGAGAGATAACGGGTTGAATGGTAGGGGGGCGTATTCGTATTGTTTGTCTAATGATCATCTCCACAAGTACTGTTTGAGCAAGCTGCAGGTAACTTCAGGGCGGATCTGAAGGGGGTTTCCAGGGTTTCCGGAACCCCCCCCCCCTTAGCCCCAAGCATGTACCTTATACAAGGGTGAAAAGTAAGAAATTTGCTCAATTTGTTGTTTATTAATCACTAATTTGCAAAATGTTCCGGGGGCTTACACCTTAACCAAGGACCTATGCAGCTACCTGAGGTCCTCGTGGATCCCCCCCCCCCCCCCCCCCCCCCCCCTTACGAATCATTTGGTCCGGCCCTGAACTTGATAAATACATACTATACCCCCTAGAGAGTCTGTTAGGAAGACACTTAATCCTGGATGGTAGGGTGGATGTGTGCTTGTAACGTACTCAACACTATCTGGTCTCTTAATACACTACAGGTATATTATTGTCAAATCTTATCCTACTGCAGTGGTCTTTTTTGTCAAGTAAAAAGGTTACAGAATCGTTTCATACAAGACTTAGGTTGATGTTACCAAAGGTTTTGGGGTCTGCTTACAGTCTCCCATAAACAGTGTTAAGCGGCAGATACACTGCATACGATGCCACCCAACTGTGACATATGTGAGGCATGGTTCTTGTGAAATGCTACTGTCTGAATGAATCTGATGAAATCCTACCAGTTTTGTTCTCTATTATTTAAAAATATGTTTAGTCCCCCGTACACGGATCTGATGAAATATCTGTATTTTTGTATCGGACGTTTTATGTGATTCGTGTATTGGGGTCTGCAGGAGTGCAGGGAACGAAAACAGAATTATGTTTCGGACGGAAGTTAAGTGTTTCACGAGAATCACGACTCACAGACATCGTGACAATCAGTCCGCATTTGGGTTGAATCGTATGCAGTGTGGCGACCCCTTTAGCATTCATTTCCGATCATCACCCCACGCTAGTTATTTCGGTGGACACTTTATAGCGGTAGTGCGATACGTGAAGACCGGCTTATAGCTAAAGTGCTAATAGTTTGATCATGTTGCGTGCTAGCTTAACCCTTTCGCCGCCAATTTCACATTTATGCACAACAAAGGTTTAAAACCCATGTCAGTAAAAGGCATCAAATCAGGGCCTGTTATCGGAAGACCTTATTTTCTTAACTTTGGGAGGTAAGGATAGGCCTAATATTATACATGCATCACATAGGAATTCCTAATATTGCAGTGTTTTTTCTCTACCCAGTTAAGTTTAGTCCTATTTTTGGCTGAAAAAGGGCTGGCGGCGAAAGGGTTAATCTTGATCGAACAGCAAGAACCGCTCGTTCAAAATGTTCGAGTGATTGATTCTGTAATGAAGATGTATTGGGGAGAGGGTTGGTCATTTTATTTCTTCAAACTAAGCGGTGTTCATGTCTTTGAGGAATTGATCATAAACTGGTGTAACTTGACCAGATGACCATCATTACCGTTAAGCCGCATTTAGTGTAGTGTATGGTTGGTGTTGGGCTCGGATTCATAATCTTTGTTCTTGTTTAAGCTTTGCATGGAGGCATTGATTATAGCAATACAATTATACTGTTAAT
>CM065702.1:6348979-6361479 GCA_017654935.2 Phymorhynchus buccinoides
AGGTGTTGTTTTCGCATAAGCACTGTAGGGGCACACCCAGTGCCATGTGAACATTTCGCATGGCCTTGGGTGGGAAGATTACGTGTATGGCTGCTTTTAAAGGGCCCCGCCACATGGGCGGCCATACTCCCGACTTCAGGGGACAAATTTGAAGATAAGATATATTTTCAAATCCCGTTTCTGGTTCTACTTTCTATTACCACGTCTCACCTGTCTGCTTCTTCCATACCCTCACCACCCCACCCCTCCTCATTCTGTACTCACCCCTCTCCCCCATACTTGTAATACCCCCCCCCCCCCCTAATCCCTCCTCTTCTCCCTTCCATGCCTCTGTTCCAATCTGTGATGGAAGGTGCGTCACAACTATCAGCTGCTATGTTGCTCTGGGATTGATTCTTCTGTACTGGGGCAGTGGGTGGATGCCTCGTGCCTCCACACGGGGAGCTGGACCACCCCGCCCCCTCCACGAGTCTCTCCCCGTGGGGATACTGAGGGAGGGAGGTATCTTTCGTAAAAATAGTTCCCCCACCTTCTGCAAGTTCTGTGCTTGTAACTTCCTCTAATCTACCACTCTTTGACTCTGCCTTTTCCCTTTGCTATCTCTCATCTACTATCTTTCTGACTTATTGGCCCATTCTCCTGCCCTTTATCCAACAAAATCTTCCAAATAAATTTCTCCTTTCAGCTCCTCCTCCGAAATCAGAATGTGTCGGCTGTACGCAGCGTGGAGAGCAGTGAAAACTGAAAACCTGGACACATACGTACCTTATCCATTATGGCCATATGGCCTGGGAACGCAGAAAAAAAGCAGATTCTTCTGTACTGTACGCATATATCTGTATCGTTAAAAATTCGGGACTTTCCTGGAGTTGCACTGCCTCCGGGCATTGCCTCCAGTATCGTTCCCACCATCTTTATATCTACTAATGTCCCATATGTGTCTGTTTCAGACCGGAGGACGTTAAACGGATTTTCATCTGTACGTAGTTCGTGTTCGTGTGTGTCTCTGTTTACCTTCACTGTAAATCTATCGACCTCATTGACTCTTTCCCCTGCCGCATCTGACTAGGGGTGTGTGATATTCCGTTTAACGTCCTCAGGCCTGGAACTACAGGTACGTAGGGGACATTTATAACCGTAACGATGGTGGGACGATCCTGGAGGTACTGCAATACCAGGAAAGTCCCGATGTTTTTAAATAATCAAAGGTTTTTTTAGATACAAATATCTGACTAGGTGTTGGTTGGGTCTTTAAATGAGCAGCCTTCCCGTCGTTGTTGCCTTCTTTCCTTATCCGACACACTGCATGCGATTCAATCCAAATGCGATCCGATTGTGACGATGTCTGTGAGTCATGATTCACGTGAAATACTTCCGTCTAAAAATTATTCTACTATTTTCGTTCACTATACTCATGTAGACCCAAAAACACGAATCAAATACAATGTCTGATACAAAAATACAGATATTTCATCAGATTCGTGTACGGAGGACTACAAACATAGTCAACAACACTAGTAGGATTCTCATTTGGGCAATACATTTTCGCGAGAATCATGCCTCAGAAATGTCACAGTAGGATCGCATTTGGATTGAATCCTATGCAGTGGGTCTGTCCCTTCAGTGCTGCGGTCTTCGGGGGTCAGTCGTCGTCCTTTGCGGAACGTCCCCAAATACCGACTGTTCTGCACACCACGTGGCAGGATGTGGAGTGGGGATGCCCCTTGGGCAATGTATATCCTTTGTAGACGGATTCTGGCCCAGCCTGATAGCAGCTGTTTTCTCTGCGATGAAACGATGGATTGTTATTAAACACTGATATGTCCCCTGTGGGGATACCGGGGGGGGGAATGTTTTGTACAAATAGTTCCCCCAACTTCTGGAATTTATGTGCTTGTAGCTTCACTCTATTTGACTCTGCCTTTTCCCTTTACTTTTTGTCATCTACTATCTTTTTGTCTTACTGGTCCATTCTCCTGCCTTTGTTCTAAAAACTCTTACAAAGAATTTCCTCCAGCCGAAGACGGACATGCTGGGACCTGACTATTTCCTTAGTTGGGCGCATAACGGCAGCATGACGCATCTGCGCTCATATGACAGAAAACTGTGTGGGCGATCGACGACGAAAAGACGACAAGCTGTGATGCAGACGTGGTGTTCACCTAAGGCCCCAAACTGACGAGGGTCATCGGAATGTAGACCAATCCATCAATCGATCCGTGGAATAGGTCCTTAATGCAGAAGGGTTGCTGTTATGTCGTGGTACCTTAATGTAGCGCTGATGAGGTAGGCGGCAGGGAAGCGGTTTGGATCGTTTAACTAAACCCTTGTTCAAACATCGCTGGTTGGGGAAGCGAGAGAGAGAAGGGGGGGGGGGGGGGCAGAGAGAGAGAGAGAGAGAGAGAGAGAGAAAGACAGAGACAGAGAGAGAGAGACAGAGAGACCGTTGGGCTTTAAGCCAGTAACAGAAGGGGCATTGGCAAGCTCAATCAATCAGTCAATCAGAGTCGTTGATGCAATGTTCGTGTCCCATTGTAATGGTACCCTTAATGTAGCGCTGATGACGGGGCGACAGGGAAGCAGTTTGGGTCGTTTAACTAAACCCTTGTTCAAACAGAGGGGGAGAGATACAGAGACAGATAGAGAGACAGAGAGTGAGAGAGACAGAGAGAGAGAGAGAGAGAGAGAGAGAGAGAGAGACAGACAGACTCAGACAGACAAACGGAGAGAGAGAGAGACATAGACAAATAGAGAGACAGAGAGTGAGAGAGAGAGAGAGACAGAGAGAGAGAGAGAGACAGACAGACAAACAGAGAGAGAGAGAGAGAGAGACAGAGACAGACAGACAGAGAGAGAGAGAGAGAGAGAGAGAGAGAGAGAGAGAGACAGACAGACAGACAGAGAGAGAGAGGGGCATACATTTCATGTGTAGTTGAATACCCCTTTTTAATTTTTAAAAATTTGGGGGGCACAGGGTGATGAGGGTGTGTGGACAGATTTGGAAAACCTAGCTATCAATTTGGCCATACCAGGCAGCGGGATTTATCCCTGCTCTTACCGACTTTCAACTGCCGTGGGATTTTTACGTGCATAAAGCGCACGGGTCAGACTAGCTTTAAGTCCCCATCCGAAGGACTCGACGTTCAGTTCGATTTTCCTGTCAAACTAGAAAGAAATGGCGAGGCCGGGATTCGAAACCCGGGTCACTCACACTGCAGTCACGCATTACATTTGGCAGGCGAACGTCTTAACCACTCTGTCACATTTCTCACTTAGGGCTGTGACAGACGTGGCCGATTGGCAAGACCAATCCATCGATCATGGCAGAGGTCCTCGATGCAATGCTAGGGTTCCAGTGTAGTGATACAGCACTGATGAAGGGGTGCTAGGGAGTACTATTGGTAGTGATACAGCACTGATGAAGGGGTGCTAGGGAGTACTATTGGTTGTGATACAGCACTGATGAAGGGGTGCTAGGGAGTACTATTGGTTGTGATACAGCACTGATGAAGGGGTGCTAGGGAGTACTATTGGTTGTGATACAGCACTGATGAAGGGGTGCTAGGGAGTACTATTGGTTGTGATGCAGCACTGATGAAGGGGTGCTAGGGAGTACTATTGGTTGTGATACAGCACTGATGAAGGGGTGCTAGGGAGTACTATTGGTTGTGATACAGCACTGATGAAGGGGTGCTAGGGAGTACTATTGGTTGTGATACAGCACTGATGAAGGGGTGCTAGGGAGTACTATTGGTTGTGATACAGCACTGATGAAGGGGTGCTAGGGAGTACTATTGGTTGTGATACAGCACTGATGAAGGGGTGCTAGGGAGTACTATTGGTTGTGATACAGCACTGATGAAGGGGTGCTAGGGAGTACTATTGGTAGTGATACAGCACTGATGAAGGGGTGCTAGGGAGTACTATTGGTTGTGATACAGCACTGATGAAGGGGTGCTAGGGAGTACTATTGGTTGTGATACAGCACTGATGAAGGGGTGCTAGGGAGTACTATTGGTTGTGATACAGCACTGATGAAGGGGTGCTAGGGAGTACTATTGGTTGTGATACAGCACTGATGAAGGGGTGCTAGGGAGTACTATTGGTTGTGATACAGCACTGATGAAGGGGTGCTAGGGAGTACTATTGGTTGTGATACAGCACTGATGAAGGGGTGCTAGGGAGTACTATTGGTTGTGATACAGCACTGATGAAGGGGTGCTAGGGAGTACTATTGGTTGTGATACAGCACTGATGAAGGGGTGCTAGGGAGTACTATTGGTTGTGATACAGCACTGATGAAGGGGTGCTAGGGAGTACTATTGGTTGTGATACAGCACTGATGAAGGGGTGCTAGGGAGTACTATTGGTTGTGATACAGCACTGATGAAGGGGTGCTAGGGAGTACTATTGGTTGTGATACAGCACTGATGAAGGGGTGCTAGGGAGTACTATTGGTTGTGATACAGCACTGATGAAGGGGTGCTAGGGAGTACTATTGGTTGTGATACAGCACTGATGAAGGGGTGCTAGGGAGTACTATTGGTGCTAGGGAGTGGTTGTGATACAGCACTGATGAAGGGGTGCTAGGGAGTACTATTGGTTGTGATTCAGCACTGATGAAGGGGTGCTAGGGAGTACTATTGGTTGTACAGCACTGATGAAGGGGTGCTAGGGAGTACTATTGGTTGTGTGATACAGCACTGATGAAGGGGTGCTAGGGAGTACTATTGGTTGTGATACAGCACTGATGAAGGGGTGCTAGGGAGTACTATTGGTTGTGATACAGCACTGATGAAGGGGTGCTAGGGAGTACTATTGGTTGTGATACAGCACTGATGAAGGGGTGCTAGGGAGTACTATTGGTTGTGATACAGCACTGATGAAGGGGTGCTAGGGAGTACTATTGGTTGTGATACAGCACTGATGAAGGGGTGCTAGGGAGTACTATTGGTTGTGATACAGCACTGATGAAGGGGTGCTAGGGAGTACTATTGGTTGTGATACAGCACTGATGAAGGGGTGCTAGGGAGTACTATTGGTTGTGATACAGCACTGATGAAGGGGTGCTAGGGAGTACTATTGGTTGTGATACAGCACTGATGAAGGGGTGCTAGGGAGTACTATTGGTTGTGATACAGCACTGATGAAGGGGTGCTAGGGAGTACTATTGGTTGTGATACAGCACTGATGAAGGGGTGCTAGGGAGTACTATTGGTAGTGATACAGCACTGATGAAGGGGTGCTAGGGAGTACTATTGGTTGTGATACAGCACTGATGAAGGGGTGCTAGGGAGTACTATTGGTTGTGATACAGCACTGATGAAGGGGTGCTAGGGAGTACTATTGGTTGTGATACAGCACTGATGAAGGGGTGCTAGGGAGTACTATTGGTTGTGATACAGCACTGATGAAGGGGTGCTAGGGAGTACTATTGGTAGTGATACAGCACTGATGAAGGGGTGCTAGGGAGTACTATTGGGTGATACAGCACTGATGAAGGGGTGCTAGGGAGTAGTATTGGTAGTGATACAGCACTGATGAAGGGGTGCTAGGGAGTAGTATTGGTAGTGATACAGCACTGATGAAGGGGTGCTAGGGAGTACTATTGGTTGTGGTCGTTTAACTGAACCCTTGTTCAAACCGATCCCATGATAGGGAGAGATTGGTTGAGAGTCGTTTAAGAGAGGGAGGGAGAGAGAGAGAGAGAGAGAGAGAGAGAGAGAGAGAGAGAGAGAGAGAGAGAGAGAGAGAGACACACACACACACAGACAGACAGAGACAGAGAGAGACACACAGACACACAGAGAGGGAGGGACGGACAAATGGACTCTAAGGCCGGGTTCACATTAGACGCGTAAGTTCCGTACGGAAAACCCTAAATAGGTGGAAGAAAGAAGGATAAAAGTTCACGCATATAGGGGAAATTCGGACACGTGCGCAAATCTTTTCCCTTCTTTGTTTCACTTATTTATGGATTGCGCCCGGTTTTCCGCACGGAATATCCGCTTATGTGTGTACACGACCTTAGAGGGAGTGGGGAGGTGGAAGTGGTCAAGATTGCATTTCTCCCTATTGACATTTTTAGAACACGTTTTCAATGAATTTGTTTCCCCTAGTGGGCAGTTTATTATTAATTACGTGATTTTGTGTATTCATAACAACAACAACAGCAACAACAACATACAGTATTTATACGGCGCTGAATCTTGATATACATCAAATCAAAGCGCACACACACGTTAGCATTCATAACGCATTCAAACCAAAATGCAATACAAAGCGAACACACACGTTTGACATAAATGGTATACAGCAGAAACAGACCTAAAGGCAAGAGAAAGAGAGTGGAGCCTCAATCACGGGGGAACAGGTGGGTTTTAAGATTAGATTTGAAGGCTGAGAGGGTCGGTCGCTGACGGAGGGAAAGAGGAAGTTTGTTCCAAGATTTTGGTCCTGAGACAGCAAAAGAGCGCCGACCAACAGTTGAAAGCTTATACCTAGGGATCTGGAGAGAAAGCGGGTCAGAAACTGAACGCAAAGTGCGAGCTGGCGTATAGATGGAAATATGTTGTGAATAATGTTAACGTGTGCACATGCAGACCTTTACCACTCAATTGCGCTTACCCATGTATATACATCAGTTGCGCCTGGTTTCCGCGATTAATGTACCTTAGAAGTTAAACTTCTGATAATTATACAATAAAAACTAGAAAACATAGTTAATCTCTGTTTCCTGTATCTGTAGCTCTTTCTGAAACAAATAATATCTCGATTGAAGAAAAAAACTCCTTCCATTATGTATAGTTTCCTTATGAACCATTTCAACCAATTCCGTCAACGGGCGCAGTTGATTACTACAACGGGCGCAATTGACACAGGCGCCGTTGAGTATAGGGGTAATCAAAAATAGGCGCAATTGATACGCACCACTGTTTTGCACCCCCATTTTCAGGGCAATCTTTTCCTTGTAGTGTTGCTTTTTAGTATTCCTGCATAGTTGTTGGTAGGTTTTTTACTTTACCGTAGAGGAACACTTCCTTATCTCCAATAACACACAATCGCGCGCGCGCACACAGACACGCACGCGGGCGAGCGCGCGCACACACACACACCGGCAGACACACAGAGAGAGAGAGAGAGAGAGAGAGAGAGAGAGAGAGAGAGCACTGAAAAACGTTATTTGAGAGAGAGAGAGAGAGAGAGAGAGAGAGAGAGAGAGAGAGAGAGAGAGAGAGAGAGAGAGAGAGAGAGGTTTTTATTTCCCCCCTCTCGGTTTCTCTCTTTATATTTTGTTCCCATTGCTTAGCCCATCATGATAGATGTAGGAAGAATGTCAATGCATTCATCACATATATAACCTCCTACAGCTTCAGACAGCTGTACAGTCGGTTTTATGTGTGAGTGTTATTGCTTTTCCTTCGTAAGTAGGCTTACCAAAGAATGTAGAACAAAGCAAAGAGGGTTGGTAGAAAGAACCTTATTTCATATTGTCTTCTTTTGAGAAAGGAAAAGAAAGCGAAATCTTATTTAAGATCCCATTTTAAATATTTTCCATTCTTCCTCTTCTTCCTCATCCCAGGGCTCCCACTCGTCCCGCAGGGACACGCACCAACGCACACGAGGGTCCTGCATTGCCAATGCTAAAAATAATGTTTTTAGGGCATCCCTGGGACCCCCTGCACATTCTTTTAGAGAGTTCTTGAGAATTTTAGTGCTTCATAGACCCCCAAATGGGGGTCCCTGTGAGCCCTGTCATACTCTTGAATCTTCTCTCGTTTCTTGATCTCTTCTCCTCCTCTCCTGAACAGTTACTCTCCTCTTTTCCTAAGTTTTACTCCTCCCCTCTTCTTTTTTTATTATTCCTCCCCCCCCCCCCCCCCCCCCCCCACCTCCCCCTTCCTCTTCCTCATTTTTTCCTGAACTCTCCTTGTCATTCTCCTCTGTCTTCCTCGCTCTTCCACGTCACTTCTGTCTCCTTCTGTCTTCGCCATCTATACTATACGGCAGTTACTCTTACGTCAAAGAGACAGCAGAACAGATAATAATATTGTTTGAAAAAAGCAAAGAGAGCAGCAACATAAGAAGGTCCTTGAAGGGAAACAAATTGAAACAGACTGGAACTGGAACAGACAAAAAAACAAACAACTACACAACAAGTGTAAAGTGACGTTATTTTATTCACAAGAGACAAAACAAAACTACTGGATATTTCGGCGAATGCGCCTTTATCAACATAAACAAAAAATAAAACAGCAAACAGCAAAAAAAGGAGTAAAAAGCAGGCAACAAAAGGAGCAAAAAAAACAAGAAGATCAAAAAACAATACTTCCCCTCTACAGTCCAATGCGTAAATGATGCAACTAAGTTGAAGCCAAAGAGCAAGGCGTGCATTTGTGAACACAAATCAGGGGAAAAGGAAGAAGGAAGGGAAACAAATCGGCAATGTTGTGATTTAGTCACCCCCCTCATGTTTACGACCCTCGGTCTCAAAGTCTGGTTCTTTCAAATTCATGACAACAAACCCTAGGCCGGTCCTTGTTTTATTATTGTTTTCTTCTTTTTGTTTCATGTTGGGGGTTTTTCATATAAAAAAGCAATAAAAACCCTAGGCTGATCCTAACCCTTTCCCTTTCCCGAAAGCAACAGAATGTCACTCAAGGAATATACTGTTTTACGTCCTCTTGGTTTACACTTAGTCCATATGGGACATTTAATCAAAGTAGGAAAGGGTAGAGTTTCAAAGTAGGAAAGGGTAAGAAGTGAGTTCAAAGCTGAACTCCGAATTAGTTAACATTATTGCTTCAAGACATGTGGTGATCTTATGGGACTGTAGATGGGCCTACAGAATGTTGCCTCAGTGAAACGTTTCAATGCAAAAATGTGTGGTGTGGTGGTAGTGGGGTGTGTGCATATGTTAAAAACAGGCCAGAAAAAAGGAGATATTGTATTTGGAATAAGCAATGGAAAACATAACTTGACATAACATGGTGAAGGTAATTAGTGTTAGTTTGTTGTTATAGTAAAGTATGATGTGTGATGGTAAAAACAACAACAAAACATGGTCCTTGAAGAAGGATGAAGACAAATAAGTACAAGATACAGAACAAAAAAAGTCTGTCAAGTTTGTTCAAGGGCGTGCGCATTTCCCACGGCACGGTGTATGGTACAGTAGAACCTCCCTTATAAGACCTCCCATTATAAGACTCCCTCCCACATAAGACCTACTTCTCCGAGACATTGCTCTTCTTTGTAAGTATTAAAATCACCTCCCTTACAAGACCCCTCCCTTAAAGACCTCATTTTGGATTATTTTTGAAGGTCGTATAAGGGAGGTTCCACTGTATGGAGTTTGATGAGTAAACCATGATTGTTATGTAGGGGGAGTAAGAAGGTGACTAGCACACGGCAATGGAAAACCAACCCCCTCTGCTATGTGGAAAGCATTGAACCGAAGAGGAGAGTCAACCTGCCGTTTTACACATACATGTGCGCGCACGCGCGCGAGCATAATACACTTACGCGCGCGCGCGCGCGGACACGCACACACGCACGCACACGCACACGCACACGCACACACACACACGCACACACGCACACACACGCACACGCACACACGCACACACACACACACACACACACGTGTGTGTGTGTGCTTGAGTGTGTGTGTGTGCTTGAGTGTGTGTGTGTGCGCGTGCGTGTGTAATATATATATATAAATGAATGTGTGTGCTTGCGGGCGCGCGCGCGTGTGTGTGTGTGTGTGTGTGTGTTCGTGCGTGTGTGTATATATATAAATGAACTTGTGTGTGAGGGAGGGAGGGAGAGAGAGAGAGAGAGAGAGAGAGAGAGAGAGAGAGAGAGACTGTTTTAGGATTGCATCCATTATTTCATGACAGTGAACATCCAGTAACAGTATGGACGCTAATGATATGTCAGTGTTGGGTTTCAATCGATGTTTGCTAATAATGGAAATGTATGCAATTTCTGCTTCAAATGGATCTGCTATATTTGTACGCTCAGCTTATTTCCTATTGCTAGCTGCTGCAGACATCATTCTGATCTGAGCGAACATCTCTCACTCTATGTTTGCTCTTCTATCCTTTATATTTTGACCTGTCGTTTCCTTTTCTTTCTTTTATTTTTTTTTGGGGGGAGACAGAGACTCAGAGAGAGACAGGGCCTGGGACATAGCGGGCCTGGTACTTAACGGGCACCTCCCACATAGACAGACAGATAGACAGGTAACTCTAGACACAGTCACCAGCGGCACAGAGGCACCAAGAGAGAGAGTGTTAAAGAGAAATGGAGAAAGTTCGATTAATCGTCAACCAGGGCGTTTTTTTCTTCTCCTGCAGTTCAACCAGAGAGTGCAGAAAGTCTCTGGCTCTCCTTGCTCGGTGGCTGGCAATTTACTCAAGGCCGCACAAGTGCACTGAAGGGTCCATTGACGTAAGTAAGTATAGAACACAGTCCACTCGGGGTGGTCACCCAAGGGTGCTTAGCTCACCTGCAAACAGAAGATTACCACCAGGGACCTGCTGGCAGCTACTAGCACTTGCTGGCCTTTGTTGTGTGAAGTGACCACTACGCTGGACAATGGTATTACGCCGAGTGCAGTAGGCCTTTGTATGCTAGTCAGTCGTTTCCGACTATGACTACCAGATAGCAGAGGGGGCAGATGCTATTCTGGCGGGCTGGGCGAGAATTGGTTTATAGTGGAGATGCCTTGCCCCAGGGTACATCCCCACTCTCTCGGCCAACGAGATTCGAGGACGCAGCTGGTGTTTGAGGAAGTTCCCGAAGACCAACCCATCCCTTTGGCTGCAGCACCAGAGCCGGTGCCAAGACCCCCTCGTTCGAGAGTCGTAGTCTTCCACAAGAGACTAAACTGCACCGTGATTTTCCATTACTGTAGAAAATCATCTATTGTACAGCTCTCATGTTACTGTTGGCCCATACTACAGGCTAATGTCAACCAATGATAAAAGCCATATCAGTAAAGGGCACACCACTACTACAGTGGACAATGGTAATACGCTGAGTGCAGTAGGCCTTTAGAGTTCTTCACAATAAGGGCGGATCACAGAGTCCCGCTTCGGGGCCAACCCTTTTTACTGGGCAAGTTTGGGTCCTTGTAGATTTTGCTGATGTCAGGCTGAGAGCCAAGATCCAATATCACAACTCCGGACTAAAGGGACAGACACACTGCATACGATTCAATCCAACTGCGACCCGATTGTGACATTTGGTTTAAACAATGTTATTAGGTTTGGTCTGGTTTGCATTTTGCTACCCGTGTTGGCTGACTGGGTCGCACTCATGATTTCAGTACGCGCTTGCATGTCTTTTCTGTGTGTGTGTGTGTGTGTGTGTGTGTGTGTGTGTGTGTGTGTGTGTGTGTGTGTGTGTGTGTGTGTGTGCGTGTGTGTGTGTGTGTGTGTGTGCGTGTGCGTGTGCGTGTGCGTGTGCGTATGCGTGTGCGCACGCGCACGTGTGAAGTATCGGGTTTGTATTATTTCTGAATGTTTTGTGTTTATTACTATTGTCATTGTTGTTGTCTAAGTTAACTTTGTAAGCGCTCTGAGCTCTTTGGAGAAAGAGCGCAACAAATATCCATTATTATTATTATTGTTATTATTATTATTATTATTATTATTATTATTATTATTAGGTCCACTGTACATGAACAAACATAGATAATAAACATATCAGCAGCAACAAGCTAGAAGCTTATATTGTGCCATCTTTACATAGAAAAATATGGTTCGACGACTGTTGAACACAGATAAATTAGATAGAAACATCAATATTGACTGACATTTGCCAATTGAATTGATTGTGACATTTGTGAGGAATGATTCTCGTAGTGAGAATTCTCACTGTCTACATAGAGAGGATTGAATCTGATGAAAGTCTCCTGACTAGGAATGATTCTCGTGGAATTCTGCTGTCTACATGAATCTGATGAAATCCTACTAGGTTAATTCACTATATTTGTAGTCCCCCCGTACACGAATCTGACGAAATAGTTTTTGTATCAGACATTTTATGGGATTCGTGTATTGGGGTGTACGTGAGTATAGTGAACGAAAACAGTAGAATTATTTTTATACGGAAGTATTTTCACGTGAATCTTGCCTCACAGACATCGTCACAATCGGATCGCATTTGGATTCAATCGTATGCAGTGGATCGGTGTTCAGAATGCACAGTGGCTTTATGCCGTAATAAAAACAATGAAATAAAACAGACAGCCCGAAACCTACTCCCAGGTAGTTGAAGAGAAATATGTTACCCCTCGTTCTGATTACAGGGTACAGTGGAACCTCCCTTATAAGACCTCCCATTATAAGACTCCCTCCCACATAAGACCTACTTCTCTGAGACATAGCCCTTCTTTGTAAGTATTAAAATCACCTCCCTTTAAGACCTCATTTTGGGTGATTTTTGAAGGTCTTATGAGGAAGGGAGGGTCCACTGTATTCATTTTTGTACCA
>CM065702.1:6366479-6373979 GCA_017654935.2 Phymorhynchus buccinoides
AATTATCTCAGGCACAAAGCATTTTTAGTAAACTTATTCGACGATCACAAAGTTTCAGTCAGGTTGAAATGTGACTGAATTTGTAGTACGTGTAGAAACGAAGCTGATCAGCTCCCCGTCAGAATTATAAATAAAATGGTAGAATTCCGTGTGCTAAAGGTGGGGGGAAAATGTCAGAGATATTATTGAATGTACCCATGACAAAGGAACCACGTTTGTTAGGTCCTCTGGCGACCTTTTTGTCCTTATGTGCACATTAGTCTAAAATGACCTTGTTTCTGCTTTAACAAAAATTTGTATTGCACGTATTTATTTCATTACTCGCCATGTTACATTACCACACAAAATTTGAAGCCATTCTACCCACTGGTTCATGAGATACAGCTCGGACATGAAGGAAGGAAATTTCGGTTTTGTGAGTCTTCCTTGGCGGAGGTTTGCACTGGCGGTTCAAAATTCAGGATCTAAATAGGTTGTGACATGTTGATCAAGAATTATATATGGTTATGGGAGACCCTAGGCTTATTGTAGGTCATGGTATCCGCGAGAGGACAAATGTACGCGAATGGACTTAACACACGTTTATTCGGCTTTAGAGTCGAGTGCAAGAGATAAAGACATGTTTGAATTTATTTTTACCAAAGATAAGCTGATACACATGTAATTCCTTCAAAGTTTTAAGGAGAAGTATTGCATGCTTGTAGAAGTTCTACTAGAACGTAAGGAACGTTGTTTTTCTTTGCCATTTTATGCTTGTTGGATCGAAATATCCTTCATTTTTGCTGGGACATTTCATATCTGTAGGGCTGGCATAGCTATTATTTGTTGCTCCACATAGCTGGCACTTTCTTCCCAGTATTTCTGATGCCAGGCATTTCGTAGCAGTCGTACATTTAGTTCTGTAACAGTAGCCCGTGGGAAGGATTCTTGTGAAAGCATGGTGATTTCATCTTTGTCAAAGGCATTGTGTCTTACAGCTATTAGGTAATAAATACATACCGGTGCTTACGTGCATGCGAGCCTGCAAAGTGGCATGATTGTTGTTTGACAAGCGGCAAAAAAAAAGTAAAATTCTTTTCTCTCTCTCTCTCTCTCTCTCTCTCTCTCTCTCTCTCTCTCTCTCTCTCTCTCTCTCTCTCTCTCTCTCTCTCTCTCTCCTCTCTCTCTCTCTCTCTCTCTCTCTCTCTCTCTCTCTCTCTCTCTCTCTCTCTCTCTCTCTCTCTCTCTCTCTCTCTCTCTCTCTCTCTCTCTCTCTCTCTCTCTCTCTCTCTCTCTCTCTCTCTCTCTCCATCCAGTTGGGTAGATTTAAACTTACATTGCTTACTGACTACTCAGCCGGTTTCCCTTGGCATCGAATAGATAGCTACATAGTCAAAATATTATCATATTATCACAATGCAATGATGACTCATCTAACAAAACAGAAATAAAGCTAAAAACAACCATAACAAGTACAACGCCGAGCGGCTGCAAAGTCCCCTCGCAGCATCGCCGAGGTACTCCGAAATCGGAATGTGTCGGCTGTACACATACATAAAAACGCATCAAAACAGCACGTAACTACATAAAAACGCATCAAAACAGCACGTAACTGAATAGTTTTTTATGTATAGCCTTGGGGTTCGGACCCGTGATTTGAGCGCGCGCGATCATGCGCACACGCGGGCACAGAAAAATTCATGACAACTGTGTTATAGACCATTCATCAAGAAATGTTGTGAAAAAACCTGCATTAAAATACATGCAAAACTTCGCGAGATATTAGCGATTATGTGTTTCGGGGTTTGAACCCCGTAACTGGCGCGACCTTGACCTTAATGTAAAACTAAATACATCAGTGGATAGCTTGCCTCTTGGCAAACTAGTATACCAAATTTGATGATGATAGACTGAATAGTTTTTGAGAAAAACGGACGAATAGCCGGACGGACGGAGTCACGCCGGACGGACGGACGGACAGACGGACCAGACAAAAACAATGGCTCCCCGAACCTTCGGCTCGGGGACTAATTATAGAGATTGAATCCCAACATGTATGACAATTAAAACATGTTCCAACCTTCACCGATTTCTGTCAAACGGCCCACAAAACCAACAGCTGGTCCTACACTCTGGTGTAGAGTGACACAGAGGTAATGCGCTCGCCTCGTGTCAAGTAAACCCGAGTTCGAACCTGAGTACAGGGGATTTTTCCTCTCACTTTGCACTAGGCCTTACGGTCTGAACGTGGAGTCTTTCGGATGAGACGATAAACCGAGGTCCCGTGTGCCCATGCACTCAGCACACGTTAAACCCAGTGGCAACAAAAAAGTTGTCATTTGGTCAAAATTTACCCCACCCATCCTTACCTTCCTCATCAGTCACACAAAAATCGCATGCAAAAAGAAATTGGGTGGCGCGCCTCTGGCTGCGACGCGCTCTCCAGGTGTGAGCAACCCGAATTTCACAGAGACGCCTCTGTGACCATAAAGTACCTAATACCTAATACACGCAAGAGCGAACAGACAGACCGACAAACCTGAAACTCGACACAACTACCCATTGCCCCCCCCCCCCCCCCCCCCCCCCTCATTAGTTACCAGCAGGGAAAACCGACATAACCTGGTGCAGTAATCACGAGTGTGTCTTAAGCAATCAACACGGGTACTAACATGTAAATTAGAAGAAACTGACGATACGATTGGCTGTTTATGCCTGGCTGTTCTGTCAATATGATTGGCTGTTTATGCCAGGCTGTTCTGTCAATACGATTGGCTGTTTATGCCTGGCTGTTCTGTCAGTACGATTGGCTGTTTATGCCTGGCTGTTCTGTCAATATGATTGGCTGTTTATGCCAGGCTGTTCTGCCAATACGATTGGCTGTTTATGCCTGGCTGTTCTGTCAATACGATTGGCTGTTTATGCCTGGCTGTTCTGTCAATACGATTGGCTGTTTATGCCTGGCTGTTCTGCCAATACGATTGGCTGTTTATGCCTGGCTGTTCTGCCAATACGATTGGCTGTTTGTGCCTGGCTGTTCTGCCAATACGATTGGCTGTTTATGCCTGGCTGTTCTGCCAATACGATTGGCTGTTTATGCCTGGCTGTTCTGCCAATACGATTGGCTGTTTATGCCAGGCTGTTCTGCCAATACAATTGGCTGTTTATGCCTGGCTGTTCTGCCAATACGATTGGCTGTTTATGCCTGGCTGTTCTGCCAATACGATTGGCTGTTTATGCCTGGCTGTTCTGTCAATACGATTGGCTGTTTATGCCTGGCTGTTCTGTCAATATGATTGGCTGTTTATGCCTGGCTGTTCTGCCAATACGATTGGCTGTTTATGCCTGGATCTACTGCCAATACGATTAGCTGTTTGTGCCTGGCTGTTCTGCCAATACGATTGGCTGTTTATGCCTGGCTGTTCTGCCAATACGATTGGCTGTTTATGCCTGGCTGTACTGCCAAATACGATTATGCTGTTTGTGCTAATTTTACATGTTACTACCAGTGTTAACTGCTTAAGAACGCACTCGTTATTGCAGTACCTGTCTGTTACGGTTTAACGAAATCGTCCACTGAAGCAGAAACGACAATTAGCCAGCCTCCCTGACGTACAGTAGTACCAGAAAATATGAAAGGGTTTTCACATTCTCTGGTAGTAGGCGTCATGTTTCCCAAACAAACAGATTCCCGAAGCCGAAACAGGCATTTCCTGTCTATAATAAAACTAGCCTTGCTCTTCAAAGAGAGCGTAAAGCTTGTTGGTATTAAATGATGTAGAACCCTAAGGCTCGGTGTACATCTTGTGTCCTGGCTAATACAAAGCATCTGTTTTGTTTCATTCTGTGTTTTTCTCGCACCTGCTGCCATGTCATTCACACCGACTGACGTGCGTTGTGTACGCATTTGGTCCGCTGTCGCCCATGTTGTTTGGGTTTTGGGGGAAGGGAGACCAAAAGAAACAGACCTGCCTGTGTGCATAACCTGTCAGCGAGTCAAAAGCAACAAGGCGTGTGCTACCTTTCACACGATTGTCAAACATGCTGGGTCCTCGGTAGAACACACATGGACACCGAGCATTAAACACTACACTACTGCCTGCCTGGTCTGCATTCCTGACCTGGACATAAAACTTGCTCGCTGTCTTCTTCAAAGGTTTGCCCTAATTTATTGAAAACACGTGTGGGATTAGTAGTGGGACTGTGCTCGCAGCGGGAAATGATGGAAGCCAGGTCAGAAGTGAAGCGTATTCCACTATTATGATTTGTTATTAGTAGAACAGATTAGGCCTAGTTGGGGAAGATTCTTTTTAGTAGTAGTAGTAGTGGCTAGCTTCCAATTAGACCAACCAAATCCTTTTTTTCCAACGTTTTCTCTTGTTTTTCCAAACAAATTTCTCTTCTTTATTTTCATTGTTTTTAGCCATCAAAAAAAATTGCATTTTCCCACGAATACTTTGTGTCCCTATATTTCGTATAAAAACACAATTCCTATGGTTCTAATTTTTGCTGTTCACATTTTTTAAAGTATCTCGTAGCCTTCAAAATTTCCCTTTTCTTCTTGTTTTTTCTCTAGGTTTAAGGCCGTGTACACACATAAGCGGATATTCCATGCGGAAACCCGTGCGCAATCCATAAAAATAAGTGAAATAAAGAAGGGAACAGATTTGCGCACGTGTCCGAATTTCTCCTATATGCGTAAACTTTTATCCTTCTTTCTTCCTCATGAAACACAAGACATTCAGGTAGTATTTGGTCCTTTTATTGTATGTTGAGCCTCAATATGTCTTGTGTTTCATGTGTCTACGATTGGTCCTAGTGGTCATCTAATTATTTTCAGCACTTCTTTCTTCCACTTATTTAGGGTTTTCCGTACGGAACTTACGCGTCTAATGTGAACCCGGCCTAAGTCGCACTCATCATTACCGTACCAGTTGCCTCCCTTGCAAAGTTCAGCTAACAAAGTCTAAAGTGTCCAAACAAAACAACAAGTGAAACGCCGAGCGGCTGCAAAGTCCCCTCGCAGCATCGCCGAGCTACTCCGAAATCGGAATGTGTCGGCTGTACACATACATAAAAACGCATCAAAACAGCACGTAACTACATAAAACGCATCAAAACAGCACGTAACTGAATAGTTTTTTTTATATATGGCCTTGGGGTTCGGACCCGTGATTTGAGCGCGCGCGATCATGCGCACACGAGCGCACAGAAAAATTCATGACAACTGTGTTATAGACCAGTCATCAAGAAATGTTGTGACAAAATCTGCATTGAAATACATGCAAAACTTCGCGAGATATTAGCGATTATGTGTTTTGGAGTTTGAACCCCGTAACTGGCGCGACCTTGACCTTAATGTAAATCTAAATGCATCAGTGGATAGCTTGCATCTTGACAAACTAGTATACCAAATTTGATGATGATAGACTGAATAGTTTTTGAGAAAAACGGACGAATAGCCGGATGGACGGACGGACGGACGGACCAGACAAAAACAATAGTTCCCCGAACCTTCGGCTCGGAGACTTTAAAAAAAACGGCACTTTTTGTTGACGTGATGAAAACTATAGAACTAAAGTCTTGAAATCATAGAAAAGGTACTTAGACTGGCTAATAAGACTCGTAGTCCTTTCAACCGACAGACGAAGGATTGAAGTCAAGAGAGGCTTCACTGTACTGTAGCCTAGTGGTGGCAGCTTGCACCATGAAGGGGGTATGCATGGAAATAAGGGTGGGCGTGTAGGGTAGGTTAGGTACCCGGAATGAATGAAAACCAGCTGGGAATTCTACAAGAGTTCTTACGGTGCTAAGCTGGCAGCGTGAGAGATGAATGAAGTGTTTTGGCTTTACGTATTATTGGCACCGTGGGAGTCTCTCTCTCTCTCTCTCTCTCTCTCTCTCTCTCTCTCTCTCTCTCTCTCTCTCTCTCTCTCTCTCTCTCTCTCTCTCTCTCTCTCTCTCTCTCTCTCTCTCTCTCTCTCTCTCTCTCTCTCTCTCTCTCTCTCTCTCTCTCTCTCTCTCTCTCTCTCTCTCTCTCTCTCTCTGTCTCTGCCTATCTTTATCTTTCTGTCACTCTCTCTCTCTCTCTCTCTCTCTCTCTCTCTCTCTCTCTCTCTCTCTCTCTCTCTCTCTCTCTCTCTGCCTAAGTTTATCTTTCTGTCACTCTGTCTTCCCCCTCTCTCTCTCTCTCTCTCCCCTCTCTCCTCTCTCTCTCTCTCTCTCCCTCTCTCTCTCTCTCTCTCTCTCTCTCTCTCTCTCTCTCTCTGTCTCTCTCTCTCTCTCTTTCTCTCTCTCTCTCAGTCTCTCTCTCTCTCTCTTCTCTCTCTCTCTCTGTGCCTATCTTTATCTTTCTGTCACTCTCTCTCTCTCTCTCTCTCTCTCTCTCTCTCTCTCTCTCTCTCTCTCTCTCTCTCTCTCTCTGCCTATCTTTATCTTTCTGTCACTCTGTCTTCCCCCCTCTCTCTCTCTCTCTCTCTCTCTCTCTCCCTCTCTCTCTCTCTCTCTCTCTCTCTCTCTCTCTCTCTCTCTCTCTCTCTCTCTCTCTCTCTCTCTCTCTCTCTCCTCTCTCTCTCTCTCTCTCTCTCTCTCTCTGTCTTTATCTTTCTCTCTCTCTCTCTCTCTCTCTCTCTCTCTCTCTCTCTCTCTCTCTCTCTCTCTCTCTCTCTCTCTCTCTCTCTCTGCCTATCTTTATCTTTCTGTCACTCTCTCTCTCTCTCTCTCTCTCCCCCCCCCCCCTCTCTCTCTCTCTCTCTATCTCTCTTCTCTCTCTCTCTCTCTCTCTCTCTCTCTCTCTCTCTCTCTCTCTCTCTCTCTCCCTCTCTCTCTCTCTCTCTCTCTCTCTCTCTCTCTCTCCATCCCTCTATAATGTCCCATATTCTCTTTCGTTCGCTCTGTTGCCGCTATTTCTGTTTTATTCATCGCGCTGTCCCGGAAGCACAAGTTATCATTTAAAGCCTTTTCCACATTTCCTATCCCCCTAAACTACCATAAACCAGTCGGCACGGCACGAACCGTGAAGGTTAATAGGGGCACACTTGTGTATGTCATCGCCAGTCTGTCGTTTCCGACAATGACTGCCAGATAGCAGAGGGGGGCAGCTGCTATTCTGGCGGGCTGGGCTACAATTTGTTTATAGCGGAGAAGCCTTGCACAGGCCAGGGTGCATCCCCACTCTCTCGCCAACAGGATTTGAGGACGAGAGCTGGCGTTGGGGAAGGTCCCCAAAGGCCAACCAATCCCATTGTCTGCAGCACTAGACCCAGTAGTCAAAGTCAAAGTCAAAATGACTTTATCTATCTCAACAAGAGAATCTACAAGTCATTGTGGTCTCATGATACAAGGGCAACAGAAAACAAAATATACATGCATTTGAACGAAACAAAAGGAACAGAGAACACAAATCAAAGTAAAACAAGTGCAACGCTGAGCGGCTGCAAAGTCCCCTCGCAGCATCGCCGAGCTACTCCGAAATCGGAATGTGTGGGCTGTACACATACATCAAACGCATCAAACGCATCA
>CM065702.1:6381479-6383979 GCA_017654935.2 Phymorhynchus buccinoides
AGCGTCATGCCCTCTGGCGTGAGAAAAATCGCACTAAGTCTCTCATTGGCGACTGACTGCACCATTTACTTCCAACTCACTCAGGCAGTTAGTTGTGGGAATAATGCAGCCAGTGCTTGCTGATAGTGAAGACGGCACAAGTTGTTGAATAGAGTTCACAACTGAATTTTAGATTTGTTCAGGTTATCTTGATTATTCACTGCCGTCATTGTTAAGTTTAGTGTGTTGTCACCTCGTCAAAGTCTTTTTAAAGACGAAAATGTGGTTTTATTCGCCGTGTGTTGTGTTTATTTCACCTTCATGTGCTTGTGTGAGTGTAGCGTTTTGATGTTTTTTAGTTCAATTATTTGTTATCTTGATTATTCTGAAACATTGGCACTTTCCTGGTATTGCCGAACCTCCAGGATCGCCCCACTATCTTTATAGTTAAAAATGTCCCACACGTACCTGTTCCATGTCGGAGGACGTTAAACGGAGTTTCATCCTTCACAACTGACTTTTCCTCCAACTAAAAAGATTGGATAGCGGGAGGCGGCTTTTAGGCTTTCCATTGACCAACTTGATGGATTACTTTATGGAGACAGATGCTGTAACATTAATAGCGATTTGAGTTGAGGGGTCCTGCAGTGATGGATGACGGGTTCATTTATTTCTAGACAGGCTCGAGTGTTGGAATACACTGTCTTTTGTGTTCTTCTGTGAGGGGATCTGGTAGTTCTCTTCAGTTTGGTGTTAAACCTGAGTATGGATGGGTGATTATGTTGTTTAGAGAGGCGGGGGTGATTTTGTGATTGAGTCTTTAATAGCAGATAAAGCCATCGGTTATTAATGAAACGGTTAACTAGTAAGGCCTAGCACCAAATTCAGATTGCGCGCGCGCACAGACATACAGACGCGCGCACACATACGGAGACACGGACAGGGAGACAAACGCTCACTCACAAACACACACAGACACACACACACACACACGCACACACTTACACACACACACACACGCACACACACACGCACACACACACACACACGCGCACGCACGCACGCACGCACACACACACAGTACATACAGAGAGAGAGAGAGAGAGAGAGAGAGAGAGAGAGAGAGAGAGAGAGTAATAGAAAATATGTCGGTATACCCCTTTTTTTTAACACTAGATACTTGTATCTGTTCAGCATGTTTTACATTGTGGGAAAGTGACATTTCACACACACACACACACACACACACACACACACACACACACCACAACACAACACACACACACAATCACACACACACACACACACACACACACACACACACACACACACACACACACACACACACACACACACACACACACACACACACACAATCACACACACACACACACACACACACACACACACACTCACACACACCTCTATACTTTTAAGGACTGTGACCTCACACGTATCACCCTTTTTTTTTTAACACCATTAAAGTGACATCACACTCAGACTGACTCCGTGATAATTGGTCCAATTGGCCAGGACCATGCTTTGCAAGGCCAATCTTTGTTTGGTGCTTGTGGGAAGGGACAATTTAACACGTGTATGTGATCTGGACTCTCATGAAGCTTAGCAAAGGGCCTGTTACTAAAGAATTTCCGTTTGAAATATTATGTTGCTGTTGTTCATAACTTTGTTAAAGACCCACCAGGTCACGTGTCAAAATCACGGGTTTCACGTGTTTTCCCTCTTAGTTTTGTTAAGAAATCTTGTTTTTGACCAGGTTTTCCCTTTTTTTTTATAGCTGATAAGAAATCATGTTTTGACCAGGTTTGACTCCCATACAAAATGCCCCCAAATTGAAAACGAAACATAGTTCTAATTTAAAGAGCAGCCTCAAATTGAAAGTTGGGGACATCTGTATGTGGGTCACAGCTACCCAGAAAAAAACCAAGGGACTTAATCGTGGTGCGTCAGTGTGTCTTTAAAGGTCTCTATACATGTGAACATTTTTCACTCTTTCACCGATGGCGAATACAAGTAAACTAACAGCCCAGTCATAATATGACTTGCATATCACTGTGTTGCCATGGGGAAATGGTAAAAAAAATTTCACGTGCCCAGAGACTTTAACTGAAAGAAATAAGGGAAGAAAGGATGGGGAAGGGGAGGGAGAAGGAAGGAAGGAAGAAAAGAAAGAAACATGGCCAGATTGAAAAAGAACGAAGAGGTGAGGAAGAGAGAGAGAGAGGGAACACTGAACACTGACTAAATCTTTATTTTTTTCAAGGATAAAGAAAGAGAGAGAGGAGAGGGGGGGGGAGAGAGAGAGAGATAGAGAGAGGAGAGAGGAGAGAGAGAGAGAGGGAGAGAGAGACGAAACAAGACAGGGAGTAAGACAGCAAACGCTAGAACACCAGAGGTTGGCACGCCTCTGGCTGCGACGCGGTCTCCATATACCCAAAAATACCACTCTATCCGTAAAATCAGTTTAAACAGCCAGACTCACACACACACACACACACACCCT
>CM065702.1:6386479-6388979 GCA_017654935.2 Phymorhynchus buccinoides
TTGAAAACGAAACATAGTTTTAATTTAAAGAGCAGCCTCAATTTAAGTTGGGGACATTTGTATGTGGGTTACGGTTACCCAGAAAAAAACCAAGGGACTTAATCGTGGTGCGTCAGTGTGTCTTTAAAGGTCTCTATACATGTGAACATTTTTCACTCTTTCCCGATGGCAACACAAGCAAAACTAAAAGGCCAGTCATAATATGACTTGCATATCACTGTGTTTGCCATGGGGAAATGGTAAAAAAATGTTCACGTGCCCAGAGACTTTAACTGAAAGAAATAAGGGAAGAAAGGATGGGGAAGGGGAGGGAGAAGGAAGGAAGGAAGAAAAGAAAGAAACATGGCCAGATTGAAAAAGAACGAAGAGGTGAGGAAGAGAGAGAGAGAGGGAACACTGAACACTGAATACTAAATCCTTTATTTTTCAAGGATAAAGAAAAGAGAGAGGAGAGGGGGGGGGGAGAGAGAGAGAGAGGGAGTAGGGAGAGAGAGAGAGAGGGAGAGAGAGACCGAAACAAGACAGGGAGTAAGACAGCAAACGCTAGAACACCAGAGGTTGGCACGCCTCTGGCTGCGACGCGGTCTCCATATACCCAAAAAATACCACTCTATCCGTAAAATCAGTTTAACAGCCAGACTCAACACACACACACACACACACCCTCCCCTTTACATGAAATGTACCATGCATGCATGCATTATTATTATTACATTAGTCTAAACCGTGTAACTAGAGAAAAATAGGGGGGGGGGAGAAAGTGGAGGGGTTGAGGGGTTAGACATTTTGTGAATATGCTTGTATGTAGGATGGATGGATGGAGAGAAAGGGGCGAGAGAGAGGGGAGAGAGAGAGAGAGAGAGAGAGGGAGGGGAGAGGAGAGAGAGAGAGAGAGCGAGAGAGAGAGGGGGGGGAGGGAGGGAGGGAGAGAGAGAGAGAGACAGAGAGAGCAAAACGCCAGAACACCACTCTATCCATAAAAGCGTGAAATCAGTTTTGCAACCAGACTCAAAAAGCATATCCCCTTTGGATGAAACCAGCATTGCCCTTAATTCACGAACTGGAGAAAATAGAGGGGTTGGGTATAGGGGGCGTAGAAGATGGACGAATGAAGAGAGAGTAGAGGGAGATGCAAGATAGGACGTAATAAAATGAAAACCCAACAGTTGGAAGGGAAGCAGCGAGCTATGTGAACGGGCAGGGCAGACACGTAGGCTCCACTCTGGCCTAAAGATTGAAGGCCCGTATTTAGGCCCTAACCTCTTCGGAACCATTCCAGAGTGGAGAGCGACTCGAGAGAGCTTAGTGCCACACGGTTTCCCCCAGTGCCATACCTGCTAATTCCGCCCCTCCACATATTTCAAAACGTGCGAAAATTATCGGTGTGGTGTGGCCGTGACCGGCATCTTGTATTATGATTAGACTGTGTTGTGGAGTGTAAAGAATACGTATTAGGTTGCGTGTTTTGGACTGTGAAGAAACTACACATTTATGAAAATGGTTTAAGAGATGACCACACTGGTACGGTGTTCAACAATTCATTGGACAAATCGGAAACATAGAAATCATTGATCTGTGACACAAACATTGTCACACAGTTGACTAAAGTTTATTCGTCCCCTGTGTGTTATTTGGGGTTTTAAGAAGCGACCACGCGGAAAGTCCAGTCCAGGGTGTTGAATAAACCCACTCGGTTTATGATGTTTGGAAACGTAAAATGTTCGACCTGTGACGCAGATGCCAGTCTTGCATAGTTGACTGAACTCCGTAGTGTGTGTTGTTGGCTTTAACTCTTAAGAAGTGACCACACGGAAACGTTCCAAGGCGGTTTAACGGTTGATTTACTTGATCGTCACCTGTTGTGGTCTGTTACACCTGTCTGGGTTTTTTTCTTTTCGTTGGTGTATCAGTGTGTGTGTTCGCGCGGAAGCTGTCAGGTAATGCGAGGCGTGCTTTGGTTTTGTTTGTCGCATATCATGTTAATTTAATGAATGCGGTTTGTTTGGTTTGTTACTATTTTTTGTGTTATTGTGTCTGTCTGTGAGCCTCTGTCTTTCTGTCTGTCTGTCTCTGTGTGTCTCTATCTGTCCGTATGTATGTCTGTCTCTTTTTCTGTCTGTCTGTCTCCTCTCTCTCTCTCTCTCTCTCTCTCTCTCTCTCTCTCTCTCTCTCTCTCTCTCTCTCTCTCTCTCTCTCTCTCTCTCTCTCTCTCTCTCTCTCTCTGTCTGAAACTGTCTGGGGGGTTTCTAACTCTATGTCAGTCTGTCTGTCTTTCTCGATGTTTGTCAATCTCTTTATTTCTGTCTCTACCTATCTGTCTCTCTTTCTTTCTTTGCCCCCCCCCCCCCTACCCTCTCACTCTCTCTCTATCCGTCCTATCTTCCCCAATTCTCTCTCACAGCATTTCTTTTAGACCGACTCGGGCTCATGTTATGGACTAGTTCATTTCAAGAATGTGATTCATTCATCACCATTGTGTTTATTGCGTTTAGTTCATTGG
>CM065702.1:6396479-6401479 GCA_017654935.2 Phymorhynchus buccinoides
CTAGCTGATGCATTTGTACCATAGTGTTCAAATGGTTTAGCTTTGGGATGATTGGGATGATCCCTGGAGTCTTTAAACCAGGATAAGACAACAACAAATCAACGCTAGGCGTTTGTTCACGTGCATTTTCACCCACCAACAGTGCATTGCATTGCATTAACACTGGTTGCTGTGGCCGCACCCGACAACAACTAGGATGCTGAGGAGTGAGAGAGAGTAAGAGATGGAGAGAGAGAGAGAGAGAGAGAGAGAGAGAGAGAGAGAGAGAGAGAAGAGAGAGAGAGAGAGAGAGAGAGAGAGTGTGTGTGTGTGTGTGTGGTATGATGATAGTAATAATCAGAGAAGAACATAGCAACGAAGCTTTAAATACCCCCCCCCTCCCTCACCCCCCCACACAAACACCGCCGTCCCTACCTCAGTCTCCTCCCCAACATCACACCCTCCCTCTTTTTTTCCTCAATACTGTTTGCCTTTTTTTCTTCATCATTAATTTTTCCTTTTCACAGTGCGTGGATTCTCTCCCTCCCCCCACCCCCTCCCATTCCCCCCCTCCCAATTCACCCCCTTTCTTTTCCTGCCATTGAGAACAGACACAAGCGCGCACTACAATAGCCAGGCTGCCGGTGTTTGGTGTTGCGCGTAGTCTCAACGCACGTCCTCTGCTCTCTTCCCCCCCTCCCCCACTCCCCCACCCCCCTCTCTCTCTCTCTCTCTCTCTCTCTCCTCTCCCTCACTCGCTCTCTCTCTCTAACTCTTCTTTTCTCTCGTCTCTCGCTCGCTCTCTCTCGTGCGTCCCTCTCCTCTGTCTCTCTACTGTCCTCTCTATTCTCTCTCTCTTTCTCTCTCCCTCTCTCCTCTCTCTCTATCTCTCTCCTTCTCTCCTCTCGTTCGGCTCCTCTTTTCTTTTTCTCCTCTTTCTGCCTCTCTCATCTCCCTTCTCAGATTCTCTCTCTCTCTCTCCCTATCTCTACCTTTCTCTCTACCTCTCTCTCTCATCGTTGCTCTCCTCTCCTCTCTCCTCACCAAAAAATTCTCTCCTCTCTCTCTCGTCTCTCCTCTCGTCCTCTCAGTTTTTCTGTTCTCTCTTCTCTCCCCATCACTCTCTCTCGCCTTCACTCTCTCTAATAATCATCAAATTTATAGGCTAGTCTAATCATTTTCATTGTTTAAAAAAAAACCATTCAAGAGACTTAGCTTCTACCAGCAGAGAAGACCTCAGAACGTCTCCATCTCTGGGTGTCTGTGTGTGTGTGTGTTCTCTCTCTCTCAGTGTCTCTCTTAATAATGTGGTAACATGTTAATGTCCGAATGTGTCAGTACTTTATGTATTTGCGTGTTTATGTATGACTTTGGCCTTTCTAAGGGCCAGTGGCCTATAGATATTAAAAATAAAAAAACTATTGTTCATTGTCTCCTCTCCTCCTTTCCACCCCCCCCCTCTCTCTCTCTCTCTCTCCGTCTCTCACCCCTTTGTTTGAAACTACCGATGTTCTCCTCGCCCGGCCTCCTCCCTCTCTCGTCTTTCTCTCAAGACCTCCTTCTCCACTCTCTCCTCCTTCCGCCCTCTCTCCTCTTTCCTCTGTCTCCTCTTCTCTCGTTCTCTTCCTCTCTTACGTCCTCTCTCTCTCTCTCTCTCGTCTCTCCCTCTCTCGCTCGTCTCTCTCTCTCTCTCTCCTCTCCTCTCTCTCTCGTCTTTCCTCCTCTGTCCCCAGTGCCTGGGTGGAAAAAAGTATGTAAGACTACTTTGCTCATAGTCGCGTCTCATGTGGCTATTGGCTAAATTAAAATTTTCGTTTTCGTTTTTTCGTTCGTGTCTCCCTCTCTCTCTACTCTCTCTCTCTCTCTTCTCTCTCCTCTCTCTTCTCTCTCTCTCTCTCTCTCTCTCTCTCTCTCCCTCTCTCATTTGTCTCGCTCTCTCCGCTCTCTCATCCTGAGTCTCTCTTCGTTTCTCGCTCTCTCTCTCGTCAATCTTTAACTCTGTTTAGTCTCTCTGATTCCTCTCTCTCTCGTCGCTCTCTCTCTCTCTCTGGTCTCTCTCTCTCTCTCTCTCTCTCTCATGGTGTAGATTAGAGGGCATTAGGGTGCAAAGAAGCTATTGTAGACTATCCAATAAGACATTCATAGTCATATTGCCTTTCTTTGCCTGATCATCTTTAATCTCTCATCTCTACCTCTCTCTCTACTGATTCTCTCTCAGCGGGTCTCGTCTCTCATGGTGAGAGAGAGGGCCTGGTGCAAAGAGAGAGAATTGTAGACTATCCAATAAGACATTCGATAGTGCATATTCATACTCAACAAATCTCTCTTCTCTCTCCTTTATCTCTCTCCTCTCTCTCTCTCGCTCTAAATCTCTCTCTCTCTCGTCGGTCTCTCTGAGTCTCTCTCTCTCTCTCTCTCCTCTCTACAGATCCTCATTCTCTCTCGATCTGCTCTCTCTACCTCTACTCTCTTTCTGCTCCCTCTACCTCGTCCTCTTCTCTCTGAACCTGCCCTCTCTCCGTCTCGTCTCATCTGCTCTCTCTCTCTCTATTCCTCTGGGATCTCTACGGAATCTCTCTCTCGTCCTTCTCTCTCTCTCTCATGTGAGAGAGATTGGCCGTGGTCGCAAAGAAGCTATTGTAGACTATCCAATAAGACATTCATAGTCCTATTTCTCGTCTCTCCTCTCGTCTGCTCTCGTCTCTCTCTCGTCTCTCTTCATTCTCTCTCTGCTCTCGTCTCTCGTTCTCTCTCTGCTGTTCTCTCTCTCTGTCTGGTGAGAGATAGTGGCCTGGTTCAAAGAAGCTATTGTAGACTATCCAATAAGACATTCATAGTCATATTCATACTGTTCCTATCTGTCTCTCTCTCTCTCTCCCCATCTCTCTCTCTCTCTCTGTCGTCTCCTCCCTGTGTCTCACTCTCTCTCATCCGTCTCTCACTCTCTGGCTGTCTCCGCCTCTCTCCATCTCTCTCTCTCCTTCTCTCTCCTCTCCTCTCTCTCTCTCTCTCTGCTTTTTTTTTTTCTGTCTCTCTGCTCTCTGCTGTTCATCTCCTCTCTGCTGGTCTCTCTCTCTCTACTCTCGCTCTCGTCTCTCGTCTCTCATGGTCGCTTCTCTCAGGGCCTCTGTGCAAAGAAGCTATTGTAGACTATCCAATAAGACATTCATAGGTCATATCTCTCTACTGCTCCTTCTCTCTACACCTCGAGAACTGAAAGAGACTCTCAAGAGATAGCTCCCGTTCTCTCTCTCTGCTCTCCAGTCTCTCTACCACCTCTCGTCCTCATCCTCTCCGTTTCCCATGTGTAAGACTGTCCGGCCGTGTAGGTATTTCAGAAGCTATTGTAGACTATCCAATAAGACATTCATAGTCCATATTTCCTTCCTCCGACTCTCTCTCTCTCCTCTCTCTCTCTCTGACTCTCTCCACCGCCCCCTCTCTCTCTCCCGTCTTCTCTCTCTCTCTCATGCGTGAGGAAATTCCAGTTCCCTGGCTACCCGCAATTCGTAAGCTATTGTTACCGACTCTCGCTAATGTCTACTTTCGTCGAGTGTGAAGTAGTTTTGTCTCTCTGTCTCTCATAGCTCTCTTCTCTAATAATCCCTGCCACCTCGCTCTCTCTTCTGAGTCTCTCTCTCCTCTCTCTCTCTCTTCTCTCTTTCTACTCTCCTCTCTATTTCTGCTCTCTATCTCTCGCTCTCTCTCTCTCTCCATCTCTCTCTCTCTCTCTCTCTCTCTCTCTTCCTCTGAGATCTCTTCTCTCTACTCTCATCTCTCTCCTCTCTCTTCTAGTCTCGAACCTCTCTCTCGATCGTCTCTATGTAATGGTGAGAGTGAGAGGGCCTGGTGCAAAGAAGCTATTGTAGACTATCCAATAAGACATTCATAGTCATATTCATACCTCTCTCTCTCTCTCCTCGCTCGTCTCTCTCATCTCTCTCTCTCTCTTCTCTCTCTCACTCACTCTCTCTCTCTCTTCTCATACTGATATATCTGTCTCTGTGTTCTCTCTCCTCTCTTAACTCTCCTCTCTCTCGATCTCTCTCTCTCTCTCCGCTCTCGTCTCTCTCTCTATCGGGGAGCTCTGTCTCTCTATCATGGCGAGAGAAGAGGGCCTGGTGAAAAGAAGAAAGCTATTGCTTGTAGACTATCCAATTAAGACATGCTGTAGTCCATATCATACTCTCTCTCTCTCTCTCTCTCTCTCACTCTCCTCTCGGTCTCTCTACTCTCTCTCTCTGTCTATTTCTCTCTCTTCTCCCTCTCTCTCTCTCTCTCTATCTCTCGCATACTCTCTCCGTCTCTCTGCTCATGTTGGCCGCTCTTCCCCGCTCTCTCTTCTCTCTCTACCTCGCTCTCTCCTCTCTCTCTCTCTCTCTCTCTCTCTCGTATCTCATTTTCTACTGTCATCTCTCTCTCTCTCCCTCTATCCCCGCCCCTCTCTCTCTCTCTCTCTCAGTTTCTTCTGTTTCTCTCCCCATGACACCCTCTCTCTCTAATCAATAAAAATAAGGCCTACCTAATCTTTTTTTTTTTCAAACAACTTCAGATCTCAGACTTCCATCTCTGTGGTCTCGGTGTGTGTGTCTCTCTCTCAGTGTCTCTCTTGATATCTGTGGTTTTACCAATTTGAAAAAATGTCCGAATGTGTCAGTACTTTATGTATTTGCGTGTTTATGTATGACTTTGGCCTTTCTAAGGACCAGTGGCCTACAGATATAAAAAAAATATTGTTTCATTGTTCTCTCTCTCTCTCTCTCTCTCTCTCTCTCTCTCTACTCTCTCTCTCTCTCTCTCACTCTCTCTCTCTCGCTCTCAATCTCTCTTCTTCTAAATCTCGGAGGTCTCTGCTCTCATCCGTCTCTCTCTCTCTGTTCTTTTTGTTCTTTTTATGTATTTGATTTTTTTCATGAGGGCACGGTGTAAAAAAGCGTAATATGCTTATCTGTTTACCCTCAATAAAAAAAAATTGAGTTTGAGTTCTCCCTCTCTCTCTCTCTCCTCTCTCTCTATCTCTT
>CM065702.1:6403979-6416479 GCA_017654935.2 Phymorhynchus buccinoides
TCTCGTCATACTCGGTCTGTGTGTGTGTGTCATTGTGTAATGCGCTCGCGCGTGCGTCTCTGTCTGTCTGTCTTCTGTTCTCAATTCAAAGAGAGAAACTGGTAGAGAGGTAGTAAGAGAGAGAGAGAGAGAGAGAGTCTCACTATCGATTCTTTTGTATTTGTTTTTGTCTCTATTGTATTTCAAGCTGATTGCATGTGTTACTGTGGAACATGTCGAGTTTGCGTGTCCAACTGTCGTGTCTCTCACTATCGATCTCTTCTCTCTCTTTCTCTCTCTTCTGCTTTCTCTCTCTCTCTCTCCGTCTCCAAAGGTCTCTAAAGATGTCAACTGTCTCTTCTCACTATCGATCCCTTGTCTCCCTAGTTTCTCTCTCTGCGCAATTTCTGTTTCTCTCACTCTCTTTCTCTGCCCCTCTCTCTCTCGATTTGTCTCTTTCTCTCTTTCTGCTCACTCTCTTTCCCCAAAGGTAGTAAAGATCCTCTCTCTCTGTCGTGTCGACTGTCTCTATCGATCCCTCCTCTCTATTCTCTCTCTCTCTCTCTTCTGCTTTCTCTTTCTCTCACACCGTGACCAAAGGTAGTAAAGATGCCAACTGTCGTGTTGTCACTATCGATCCCTTGTATTAGTTTCTCTCTCTTTGAAGTGGAAGCTGCGCGAACGTGATGTCAATATTCATGAACCTATTTTCTCTCGCAAACAGAAACTACAGATAACACAATGAATAATGAGTCGGTGTCGATAAGTGTGTGTGTGTGTGTGTGTGTGTGTGTGTGTGTGTGTGTGTGTTGTGTGTGTGTGTGTGTGTTGTGTGTGTGTGTGTGTGATAGAGTGTGAGAGAGAGAGAGAGAGAGAGAGAGAGAGAGAGAGAGAGAGAGAGAGAGAGAGAGAGTTGCATTGTATAAGCGTTGTTGCTGGTTTGCGTCATTCTTAAAATATTATTTTTTTTTTGTTATCTACTTGTTGATGAATAATCGATTGTAAAGCGCTTTGGGCTCATTTGAGGTAAAGCGTTATATAAATGTACTATTATTATTATTATTATTATTATTATTATTATTATTATTATTATTGTTATTGTTGTTGTTTTTAAAATCAGAACTTTCCTGGTATTGCAGTACCTCCAGGATAGACCCCACTATCTTTATAGAACTTTACAAATGTCCTATATATGTACTTGTTCCGGGTCGGCGGACGTTAAACGGACTTTCATTCATAGCATCATCATGGTCTTTGTTTTATTGAATAAACGCTTCTGTTATTCTGTTGTTTTGTATTATTTATTGTCATCTGTTTCCCTCTGCAGAAGTCATTAACACCCTGTTGAAGATTGAGAGAGAGAGAGAGAGAGATGACGAGAGGGAGAGAGAGAGAGAGAGAGAGAGAGAGAGAGAGAGAGAGAGAGGAGAGAGAGAGAGAGAAAACGAAAACGAAATTTTATTTAACCAGGGAACATGAGATAAGCAAGTCTTACAGCTTTTTTCCATCCAGCCCTGGGGAAAAATAAAGTAAATCAAACAAGAAAGCTAAATAATATATGTACATGCAGAAATGAGAAGAAAAGGAGAGAGGGAGGATGGGGGGGGGAAGAGGCACAGAGAGGGGATAAGGATGGGGAAATGTGGGAATTTAACGTGAGAGAGTCAGAAACAAAAAAACAAAAACGAAAGTCACACAAAACAAGTGCACACATCATGCAAACATAAAATCAGCACACCCTTGGGCCTGTATTCACGTTGAGATAGCATGAGGCCTTAGCATCATGCTAACTTAGAAGCTCTTCCAAAAGTCCTATTAAAATCCTATATGACATTGGAAGAGCTTCTAAGTTAGCATCATGCTAAGTCTCATGCTATCTCAACGTGAATACAGGCCCTGATCACTCATTATGGAACGAACGAACGACGTTAGAATGAGCCTTGTCATTGTAATGAATACTGTTTCCTGGCCACGAACTTATAATTTTATGTTCGCGTGTTCATCTGGCCATGTCGTAAAGGAACAGGGAGAGAGGGACGAACAAAGAAAGAAAAAGATTAGACCAAGATCATAATAAATAGCATACACGACACACATGAAAACCTTTACTTGTTGGAGAGATGAACAGAGGGAGGGGAGAGAGAGGGGGAAGGAGAGAGAGAGAGAGAGAGAGATATGTTGAGGGGATAAGGGGGCAGTTCTTTGTGTCGATTTTATTGTTTTATTTCTCCCTTGATATCAACCTTATCTATGCCAGACGAACTGAAATCCAAATTGTTGTTTTTTTCCCTATAGAATCAATGACATAATAGTTACTTGATTTTTGTTTTATTGAGCACACCGTGCGCACAAACGCGCGCGCGTGCGCGCGCGCGCGCGCGCTCACATGCACGCACACACTTTTGATACTTTTAGAAAGAAAAAAGTTTTTATTCACTTTTATTTTTAAAGCATGTGTAAATTAAGCCTTTGGATTTGCGCAAGTTTTGTCTGTCAGTTTGTCTTCTGTCTCACCGACCCACCACCCCTTTTCATCTCTCTCTCCTCTCTCAATCTCATCTCTCTCTCACCCTGGGCCTGTATTCACGTTGAGATCTCTCATGAGGCTCTAGCATCTCTCTCTCTAACTTAGAAGCTCTTCCAAAAGTCTTCTCTATTAAATCCTATCTCTCTCTCTCTCTCTCTCTCTCCTCTCTCTCTCTTCTAAGTTACTCATCTCTGCTAAGTCTCATGCTATCTCAACGTGAATACAGGCCTCTGATCCTCTCCTATCTCATCTCAACGAACGAACGAAAACGAATCGTTGTCTCTGAATAGGCCTCTCCTGGCCACGAACTTATAATGTAGGTCCGTGTTCCTGGCCATGTCGTAAAGGAACAGGGAGGAGGGACGAACAAAGAAAGAAAAAGATTAGACCAAGATCATCTCTAATAGCATCTCTCTCACACATGAAAACTCTCTCTACTCTCTTGCTCTCTCTCTTCTCTCTCTGGAGAGAGAGATCTCAGCCATCTCTCTCTCTCTCTCTCTTCTCGCTCTCTCGCTCTCTCCTAGATCTCTCTCTCTCTAGAGACATCTCATTGCGGTTGGGGTCGGTCTCTCTCTATGTCTCTCTCTCCTGTCTCTCCTTTTCTATTGTCTTCTCGAACGCTCTCTCCTCTCTCTCTATCTCTCCTTATCTATTGCCAGACAACTGAATCTCTCTCTCTGTTGTTTTTTCCTCTCTCTATAGAATCTCTGACATCTCTAGTGCTCTCTCCTCTTTCTCTCTCTCTCTCTAATTGATCTCTCGCTCACAGACGCGTCGCACTCGCTCGCGCGCGCGCGCTCTCACTCTCTCTCTCTCACGCTTTTCTTTCTCTCTCTCTCTCTCTCGTCTTTTCTCTCTACTTTTCTCCATCTCACTCTCTCTCTCTTCTCTCTCTCTTTAATTCACTTTCTATCTCTTTAAAGCATTCTCTCTCTCTCATTTCTCTCTCTATCTCTCTCTCTCTACTCTCTCTCTCATTCTGCTCTCAAGTTTTGTCTTCTCTCTCTCTGTCTTCTCCTCTCTCCCGATCTTCTCTCCCTCTCTCCTTCTCTCTCTCTCTCTCTCTCCCTCTCTCTCTCTCTCTCTTCACTCTCTCTCTCTCTCTCTCTCTCTCTGTCTCCTCTCTCTCTCTCTCTCTCTCTCTCTCTCTCTCTCTCTCTCTCCTCTCTCTCTCTCTCTCTCGTCTCTCTCTCTCTCCCCCTAACCCTACCCCGACACTTTATATACTCTAAAGGTTTACCTAATGCGAACGACAATGATGTTCGTCCGTCCCGAAGAATGAAGACCATCCATCAACAGTTCCAATGTCAGAGGGTTCAGGATGTGAGGTGGGTACGAACATGACTGATGAATCCGATGCAGGGCCTTGAAGGTTTTGTGACAGTTGGGGGGACAGTATACTTAACCCTTTCACCGCCAAAGTCGCATTTTAGCACCACAGTGATTTAACACATGTCACTAAAAGGCATCAAATTGGGGTCTATTGTCCAAAGACCCTATTGTCTTAGTTTTGGGAAGTAAGGATAGACCTTGTCTTATATTATGTCACAGAAGAATCCCCAATACTGCAGATGGACTTTGTTCTCTACCCAGGTAAATGTAATTGACATTTGTGGCTGAAATATGGCTGGCGGTGAAAGGGTTAAAACGGGATCACATCAGAGATTGTAGAGAGCGAGGATGACAACTTCAAAGAGACAGAGAGGAACTCATTTTATGCCCAGTGACTCAGAAAAGCTTCCGTGGCAGGCAGGTAGTCAGTCAGCCGTGTCGTGGTGCCAGAAACGTTGCATGGCTGCTTGCAGGGTGAGATAATCAATAGCGTGGACACACAATGGGTTACGGGTTCTAGCTCTTGTCCTGTTTTTCAGTGTTCACGTCTTGTTTCAGAGAGTCGAGCACACACATACACCGTCACGCATGCATGTGCGCGCGTGCGCACACACAGACACACACGCGCGCACTCACATACACTGTCTCACACACACACAAACACACACACACACACACTCTCTCTCTCTCTCTCTCTCTCTCTCTCTCTCTCTCTCTCTCTCTCTCTTCTCTCTCTTTCTCTCTCTCTCTCCTTTCTCTCTCATACACACAAACGTTGCATACACACAGACAGACAGACAGACAGGACACACACAGCGCACGCACACGCACGCACGCACACGCACGCACACACACACACACACACACACACACACAAACTCAGAAACTGTCTCTCTGTCTCTATCTCTCTCATTCCCACTCATCACACACACACGCACGCACATACACTACATCTCGCGCCCACACACACGCACACACACAGACCACGCACGCGCACATGAACGCGCAGACACACACGCACTCAACACACGCACACACACACACACACACACACACTCTCTCTCTCTCTCTCTCTCTCTCTCCCCCCACTCCCTCTCTCTCTCCATCCCCACTCCTCCCTCTCTCTCTCCTCTCTCTCTCTCATCTCACTCACTAACACACATACATACTCTCAAACCGACAGAAACACAGTGGCAGAGAGTCGGTCAGTCAAAAGGATGTTGATGGATGGGAACTTCAAAGAGACACAGAATAGAGCCCACTTTATATCAAGCTTCCTGTCTGGAAGAGCATAACACGCAGTCAGCCAGCCGTGCTAATAGTGTGCTGTCAGGTAAAATGGCTTGGTTACCTGCAGTGTGGGACAATCAATACGCTCCCCTGATTTTTAATTATTAGAGGATATCCAAGCTGTAGAGATGCGCTAGTGTTAAGCTCTGTGTCCATCAGTGTAGTAGGTACTACACAACATGTTTGACAATCGTTTGACAAATGGCACCACGCCTTGATGCTTTTGACTCGCTGACAGGTTATGCACACAATCAGGCCTGCTTCTTTTGGTCTCCCTTCCCCAAGACCCAAACAACATGGGCGACAGCGGACCAAATGCGTAAACAACGCACGCCAGTCGGTGTGAATGACATGGCAGCGGGTGTGAGAAATACTCAGACTGAAACAAAACAGATGCTTTGTATTAGCCAGCACACGAGATGTACACCGAGCCTTAGGAGAAGATACTTTGCCTTTGGTTTGTCTGAAGAGTTTGATGGGGCTACATCGAGCGTGTTAAATGATAGTGTGTGTGTGTGTGTGTGTGTGTGTGGTGTGTGTGTGTGTGTGCGCGTGTGCGTGCGTGCGTGCGTGTGCGTGCGTGTGTGTGTGTGTGTTGCGTGCGTGTGTGTGTGTGTGTGTGTGTGTAGCAATAATAATAATAACAACAACAACAACAATATCTTTAATCAGTCGTTTCAGGCCATCTGGCCCATAGGGACAGGAGAAGTGCAAAGTATACATTTAAACATTAGGCGAGCTTAGATTCAAAGTAATGTAAAGTATCACACGTTATCTCTGATTTTCATACATTCACAAACTGTGTGTGTGTGTGCGGTGCGTTGTGTGTTTTGCACATGGGCGTGCGTGGTAATTTTTGGGCTTACTTTCAGTTTGGGATAATCAATAACGTGGATTGAGATAGGATGGCTGCAAAATGATAACGTGACGTTCTGGTGAGTGGGATCGATTACGTAGTACAGTGGAACCTCCCTTATAACGACCTTCAAAAATCATCCAAAATGAGGTCTTATAAGGGAGGGGTCTTATAAGGGAGGTAATTTTAATACTTACAAAGAAGGGCAATGTCTCAGAGAATTAAGGTCTTATATGGGACGGTAGTCTTATAACAGGAGGTCTTATAAGGGCGGTTCCACTGTAATTAGTATGGATTGATTTCCACATCGCTGTGTGTTGTCAACTTCGTCTCTGTGCAATTTTCTGTCTGTATAAATTATCTCCCCGTTTGTGTAATATTAATGTCCCGTCTCTACGTGTCCCCGTTTCTATGCATCCCCATCTCTATGTGTCCCTGTGGTTAAAGACCCACCAGATCACGTTGTCAAAATCACGGGTTTTTCGCGTGTTTTTCCCTCTTATAGCTGGTAAGAAATGTTTGTTTTGACCAGGTTTGACTCCCATGCAAATGTCCCCAAATTGAAAAACGAAACATAATTTTAAAGAGCAGCCTCAATTTTGAAGTTGGGGGGCATTTGTAATGTGGGTCACAGCTACCCAGAAAAAAACCACAATGGGACTTAATCGTGGTGCGGTCAGTGTCTTTAAAATATCCTCGTTCCTATGTGTCGCCGTCTCTCGGTATCCCCATGTCCCTATCCCCAACCCCAGTAACCCTACCCAGATAATAACCATAGAAACGGGGGCACACAGAGACGGGGACATAATATTGATGGAAGCACGTGCAAAAAGGGGAACAACAAAACGGAAACATCAGTTTTAGAGACGGGGACTCCCCGCGGGGATACCGGGAGTCTTTCGTAAAAATAGTTCCCCCACCTTCTTGAAGTTCTGTGCTTGTAACTTCCTCTAATCTGCCACTCTCTTTGACTCTGCCTTTTCCCTTTACTTTCTATCAACTACTATCTTTCTGACTTATTGGCTCATTCTACTGCCTTTAAAAAAAAAATATTCCAAATAATTTTTCTCCTTTCAGCTCCTCCTAAATCGGAATGTATTGGCTGTACGCAGCGGGGAGACCAGTGAAAACTGAAAACCGGACACATATGTACCTTACCCATTGTGGCCATATGGCCTGGGAACACAGAAGAAGAAGAAGAAGGGACGGGGACACAAGGAGAGTGGGAGGGACATTATAGAGACGGGGCCACACCGCATGAGTTCGGGTGTTCAATTTTTGTTTTATTAGAGGTACCTTTGTCCCCCACCTTTTAAAAAAATTGAATTACTTTGTATTTTTCAAGGTTGCATTTGATTCCTGTGATATTGTTCATCTCGTATGCTGTTAATGTCTGTGGTACTTTACATGTGATATGTTTTTATTCCCATGCACAATATGAATTCTTTTTATTTGAAGCCAATAAACTATTGATTGATTGCTTTTTCGAACAATCAACTCTATACGTGTTGAAAGCCAAGGTGGCTGCATTTGTGACGATACGTTAATTAGTTTTTAGTAGTGAGTTGGCGGAGTCGCTCGTGCGTGTTTTATACTTATAGTGATCAATTATTTCTACCTGTCCTGCAGTTTGGGACAGTTAATGGTATGGGCCCAGCTATTCAGCTAAGCTAGCTGTAGTTGTCAATCAAGCTTAATTGTGGTGTTTTTTTTAATATGGTAGCAGATAAAGTGGCAATGCCCCTCCAAGACAAGTCATCTTCATTATAAACAAATTCTCGCCTTTGTATAAGGCTGTGTCAGACCAATTGACATAAGCTAGATCACCAAGGCTACCTCAAAATGTTGTTTTGTTCTGCATAGTTATGCGGGGATTGTCTTTAGCCGTGACAAGCTCCTCGCATAACATCGTCAGTCTAAATTCCTCCGAAGTCGGAGTGTGGCTGCCTACGTGGCGGGGTTATCAAAAAATGGTCACACACGTAATGTTCTCATCCATAGGTGTTGCATTTGTACCATAGTGTTCAAGTGCTTCGGCTGTTGGGATGATCCCTGGAGTCTTTAAGCCAAGATAAGACAACAACAACAACATAAACATGTTCCGGCCCAGCTTTTGAGAATAGTTGTTGCGTTGTCGGCTATCTGGATATCATTGTTGCACACGATATTTCAGCATTGGTATTTCTCAATTATTTACTTTGACTACTGTCTGTCTTAATTGTTCCTGCGTCTTTAGAGTATTTGTTTCATATTTATTGTCTGTCTGTCTGTCTGTCTGTCCTCTCTTCTCTCTCTCTCTCTCTCAAACCTCCTCCCCACAGGACCCACTCTCATCTCTCTCTCTCTCTCTCTCTCTCTCTCTATCTCTCTCTCCCTCTCTCTCTCCTCTCTCTCTCCCTCATTCTCTCTCTCTCTCTCTCTCTCTCTCTCTCTCTCTCTCTCTCTCTCTCTCTCTCTCTCTCTCTCTCTCTCTGTGTCTGTCTCTCTCTCTCTCTATCTCTGTCTCACTCTCTCTCACTCACTCTCTCTCTCTCTCCCTCCGGGGCCCCCCCCCTCCCTCTCTCTCTGTGACCTCAGTCACCCTCTCTCCTCAGGCAGACCTGATGTCGTGCACGACAGCAGCTGTTGGGTTGGGTAGGGTGGAACCATCTGTGTGCAGTCGATCGTGACCAGTCCTGCTCTCTCTCCCTCTCCTACTAGTATTATCCAAGTCATTTCTCTTCCCCTTTTACACAAATTCCTCTCTATAATAATTATATATTACCATATTCATCCCCGGCTGACTCAGTCCCCTTTCCCTACTGGGATAAATTCAAATTAATACAGTGGAACCTCCCTTATAAGACCTTCAAAAATCATCCAAAATGAGGTCTTATAAGGGAGGTAATTTGAATACTTACAAAGAAGGGTAATGTCTCGGAGAAGTAGGTCTTATATGGGAGGGAGTCTTATAATGGGAGGTCTTATAAGGGAGGTTCCACTGTAAGCGTTTCTTTGCTGTCTATTGGTTTAAACAAATTTTTATTCCAGAACCATCGTGTGACAAAGCAGCATCACCATGAAGGTCGCAGAGCACAACGCGCTTAGAGCTTATACCAGGTGCTCAAAACATTTAAATTACATTGTATTGGCTAGTTTGTATTCATAACCATCTCCTTCTCCTCCTCCTCCTCCTCCTCCTCCTCCTCATCATCATCATCATCATCATCATCATCATCATCATCATCCTCTTCCTTTTCCTCCTTTTTTTCCTCCTTTTCCTTCTCCTTCTCCTCCTCCTTTTCCTTCTCCTTCTCCTCCTCCTCTTCCTCCTCCTCCTCCTCCTCCTCCTCCTCCTCATCATCATCATCATCATCATCCTCTTCCTTTTCCTCCTCCTTTTCCTCCTCCTCTTCCTTCTCCTCCTCTTCCTCCTCCTCTTTCCTTTTCCTCCTTCTTCTTTTCCTCCTTTTCCTCCTCCTTCCCCTCCTCCTCTTCCTTCTCCTCCTCTTCCTTTTCCTCCTCCTTCTCCTCCTCCTCCTTTTCCCTCCTCCTCCTCCTTTTCTTCCTTCTCTTTCTCCTTCTCCTCCTCCTCCTCCTCTTCCTTTTCCTCCTTCTCTTTCCTCCTTTTTCCTCCTCCTTCTCCTCCTCCTCCTCCTCCTCCTCCTCTTCCTTTTCCTCCTCTTCTCCTCCTTCCTCCTCTCTCCTCGCTCCTTTTCCTCCTTCTCCTCCTCCTCCTCATTTTCCTCCTTCTCTCTCCTCCTTCTCCTCCTCCTCCTCCTCCTCCTCCTTCTCCTCCTCCTCCTCCTTTTCCTCCTTCTCCTCCTCCTCCTTCTTCTTCCTTCTCTTCCTCCTTCTCCTCCTCCTCCTCCTTTTCCTCTCCTCCTCCTTCTCCTCCTCCTCCTCCTCCTTCTCCTCCTCCTTCTTCTCCTCCTCCTCCTCCTCCTTTTCCTCTCTTCTCCTCCTCCTCCTCCTTTTTCCCCTCCTCCTCCTCCTCCTCCCTTCTCCTAAGGCCAATAAGAGAAAAAAAGTCGTCTTAAACTTAAAGCACTTCACATCAGTTTTCATGCTCAGTATCAAAGAGCGGATGGAGATTGAGAGAGAGAGAGAGAGAGAGTGTGTGTGTGTGTGTGTGTGTGTGGTGTGTGGTGTGTGTGTGTGTGTGTGTGTGTGTGTGTGTGTGTGTGTGCGTGCGTGCGTGGTGTGCGTGCGAGATGGAAAAATAAAGAAAGAAAAGATGTGAAGAAAAAAAACGGGGGGGGGGGGGGGAAACCCGTCCATAAGGGGTCTCCGACAATTGGACGCTAATCTCATCATCTCCGAAGAGAAAAAAAAGAAGAAATAAAAAAAGATTTGCCACTTTCGGAAGGGAGTGGCGATTCTTTTTTTTATTAAAAGAGAAAACAAAAGTCGTTATTCTACCAAACTTATATAATAAATCAGCTGGGAATGCAATTTCCGTGTTTTTGCACCAATACCACTGACGGCTCATGTAAACACGCTTATCAGCTGGGAACGTGCAAGATTGGCACCATCTGCTCTAGTGCCGCATAACTGGAGGAGTTGGCAGTCAACATGATAAACTTAAAAGCGGATGAAAAGTACAGGGAAATGGGGATGTACAGGGACATTTGGAGTGGGTGAAGATGGTGGTTTCAGTCTCCTCTCTCTCTCTCTCTCGTTCTCTCTCTCTCTCCATCTCTCTCTCTCTCTCTCTCCTCTCTCCCCTCTTCACCTCTGGCTCTCTCTCCTCTCTCCCTCTAGACTCTTTCTCTCTCTGTCCTCTCTTCTATCCTCTGTTTCTCTCTCTCCTCTCTGTGCCTCCTCTCCTCTCCTCTCTCCCTCTCTCTCACATCTCTCTCTCTCTTGTTTGTCTCTCTCTCTCTCTCTCTCTCTCTCTCTCTCTCTCTCTCTCTCTCTCTCTCTCTCTCTCTCTCTCTCTCTCTCTCTCTCTCTCTCTGTTCTCCCCTCCTCTCTGTCTCCTCTGTCTCTCTCACTCTCTCTCTCTCTCTCATCTCTCCTCTCTCGTTTGTCTCTCTCTCTACTCTCTCTCTCTCTCAAAACTCTCTTCTCTCTCTCTCTCTCTCTCTCTCTCTCTCTCTCTCCTCTCTCTCTCTCTCTCTCTCTCTCTCTCTCTCTCTCTCTCTCTTCTGTTCTGTCTCTCTCTGTGTTCTCTCTCTCTCTCTCTCTCTCTCTCCCCGCTCTCTCTCTCTCTCTCTCTCCCGTCTCACCCCCTCTCTCTCTCTCTCTCTCTCTCTCTCAATCGGGTCTCTCTCTCTCTCTCTCTCTCCTTGGAGTCCCAGGCTTGCCATATAACACTGTAGGAGGTAAAGAGAGAGATGGGCCTGTAATGGAAGCAGTTGATTGTTTTACAGCTTGGGGAGATGTAGTTTAGACCAAGAGCTGATCTTTTCCTTCTTTTTATGTGTGTGCCAGATGTGAATAATACCTGCGGTTAGGAAGGCTGGAGTTGAAAGAACGTCCTCCCTGTGGGGATACCGGGGGTGTAACAAATAGTTCCCCCACCTTCAGTCCTGAACCAGAGGCACATATGGGGCCACAATCGCGCGGAAATAGCTTTCACTTAGAGGGGCACCCTGACGGATGAGTTTTTGCAAGAAACACGCCGAGATCAACAGAAAGAATCTTTTCAAGGATCGGCACACTCACTTTGCTCTGCTGGTTTCCTAGAAATCAAACCGTCAAAACGGCGATTCCTCCTTGGCGGAGTTGCCGGAGAGATAAGCCATTTTGGACGGGGTGGATGAGGGTCACTGAGAGTGGTTGAAGCTTTTTACTTCTTTTTAGTGCAGTAAAAAAAAAGGAGCTATTTCCTTTTTTTGTGAGCGAATACTGTATAAAAACTGTATTAAAAAAGCGTGTCAAAACAATTGGGTCTAATTCAGGCGGCCATTGGAAAAGAGAAGCCACATGCATTCTCTTTCACTGAAATAATTTTGACTTCCAGCACCTCCACCAAGGAGGAATCGCCGATTTGACGGTTTGATTTATAGGAAAACAGAGCAAAGTGAGTGCTGCGATCTCTGTAAAGGGTGTTTTCCTGGTGATCTCGACGTGTTTCTTGCAACAACAAAACTCATCCGTCAGGGTGCCCCTTTAAATTATTCTGTGACAAAAAAACTAGCCGCTAACGAAGCCCAATTAGTCAGAGCTAACTGAGTAGGGCCACGCATTAGGCGAAGTGCAACTAATGGGAGTGTGTCGTGTGGCGGACTCATCGGTCACTCCATCACTGACAGCACGTGCATGTCGGCCGGACATTGCTCAGTGGAGCGTGATGAATGGACATCAGTCCCCCAGCAGGGTGGAGTTTCTCTCGATGACTAACGGTCGCCGCGCGAATAACGCTTACGCCAAACGGGGCCTAAGAAACACTTTAGAAAACGTTGCGGAAGAATAATATTACAAGCTCTTGCCTGATTGGTCAATTTTTAAAAATTATTTCAAACAAACTTTAATGGACCAATCAACAACAAGAAACGTATTCACCCCCTACTACTTCCGGATAGTTCG
>CM065702.1:6421479-6431479 GCA_017654935.2 Phymorhynchus buccinoides
TGTTAATGGTTCTGTTGTGGTAGAAACTGGGGAACTGCAGTTTAGCGGCAATCGGTTTCTGCCAAATGATCGTTTTGAATTAGTTTCGTTCCTTTACAGCCCATGTCATTAATCCTGGATGGAAGTTCAGTTTAACGTCGCGTATCGGCTTTCGCCATGTACGACGGGCTGAACAAACCAACCAGGGTATATAAAAAAATTTATGTTCCTGAATCACTGTCTTAGCCAAAAGGCCGAGAAGCGATCAGAATTAGAATTCATTAATCCTTTCACCGCCAGCCATATTTAGCCAAAAACCTCCATTAAATTACCTGGGTAGAGAACAAAATCCATCTGCAGTATTGTGGATTCTTCTGTGACACATATAAAGTAAGGTCTATCCTTACTTCCCAAAACTAAGACAATAGGGTCTTTGGATAATAGACCCCAGTTGGATGCCTTTTAGTGACATAGATGTTAAATCACTGTGGTGCTAAAATGCGACTTTGGCGATTAAAGGGTTAATAACGACTTACCAATATCGCTCATGTTTCTGTCAATAACGGGAATATACATTTCTTGTTACACTTTGCCAGCTTCTGAGCTCACTATGTATCAATAATAAAGTTTTACGCCCTCTTGGGCCTTTCGGCCATGTGGGGCAACTCACTATGTAATGAATATTTCTTCAATTTATATCGGTGGTCCGAATCTGGCAGGTTCATTTTCCACAGTACTCTGACTCGGTGGCGACACGGTACGTTAGACTAATGAGCCATCTGTGACTCGTATGTTTTAACACAGAATCCATAGGCAGTATCACCCTCTACTGACGATATCCCTCTGTCTCTCTATTTGTCTGTCTGTCTGTCTTTCTCAACCTCTCTCTCTCCTCTCTCTCTCTACTCATCCTCTCTCTCACTCTCTCTCTCTCCGCTCTCTCTCTCTCTGTTTCGTGACATTTCTCATTGTTTGTCACTCTCTCTCTCACTCTCTCATTTTCTCTGTATCCTAGGCGTTTCTCTCTCTCTCTCCTCTCTCTCTCTCTCTCTCTCTCTCTCTCTCTCTCTCTCTATCTCTCTCTCTCTCTCTCTCTCTCTCTCTCTCTCTCTCTCTCTCTCTCTCTCTCTCTCTCTCTCTCTCTCTCTCTCTCTCTCTCTCTCTCTCTCTCTCTCTCTCATTCGCACGTCTATCACCATTACTCATTCAACCCACCTGTGCCGATAATTGCTGGAATTGATCACCGTGTTACGGGTCCAGTTGCAGTTTTCAGGGTTTACGGGTTTAGTTATAGCAATTCCATTAAACCATTATTCATCATTTTCTGCACGGAAAACCCGAACGTATAGGTTTCATTCATTGTATTCAGCTGTTGTGATGGGTTTATGTGTTTGGATCATTATGAAACTCATATTGAGGGAACGTGGGAGTATTGAATGATGTGTGTGGGGGGGGGGGGGGGGGGGCGGTCTTCAAGTTCTTAATAATGAACACATTATTATTGTTGGGGAGTAGCTTAGCTGAAGTACGTTAACAAACATGTCTATTGTTTCTGAGCTTATTCTGTAGGTATTGTAGTTTACTTGTATGATAAAAAGCATCATTTAGGCCCTATTTCTTGCTGTGTGTGTGTGTGTGTGTGCGCGCGTGCGTGTGCGTGTGCGTGCTTGCGTGTGTGTGGGGGTAGGGGTGGTGGTCTAGCGCCATGTATTTTGTGACGTTCTTGGTTGTTCGTTGCATCTCAACCGACAAGAGGGAAGTAACTATTTTTTTCGAGTGTTCATGCATTGCTTTAACAGGCAGAAACAGTGATAAAAAAAAGCTCTAAAAACATACCAGCACATGGCAGGGTGCTTGACAGTGACTGTCTTTGCATTTGGTGAGAGTGTAGAGAGTAGTGATGTCTTGGGCGAATATATTCACCCATGGTACTATAATAGTTAACAAAGGGGAGGGGGGGGGGGGGGTCCTATGGTAAAAATGATCTAGTCGCGGGGGGGGGGGAGGGGGGGGGGGGGGGGGGTGATCGATGAATGAAAAGATCATTATATGTCATTATATTTGAATAAGTCCGATTACATTGAAATAACTGGCTTCATTATTTGGAACACCAGGCCCAATTCTGTCCATCTTCTTCCAAATCAAACTGTTGACTGCACACAGCGACTGGAATGTTCTCTGTTTTGATATAATAAAGTATACTGGATTGGATTGAAAGTTGTTTCTACCCCAATTAGCAGTCTGACTGACAGACAGACAGACAGGCAGAAACAAACATGAGTCTCGCCACGATCGCAAGAAACTGTTCGTACTTTTATTATCCCTGGAGTACAAAGAATGCAGCAGGTGTGCTGTGAGTGAATTCCCGGGGATTTGCTATGCGTGGGGTGGGGGTAGGGGGGGGGGGGGGTGACTGCACACACACCTTCTCCCTCCCCCTATCTCAGTTCCGGGGAGAAAAAAGAAAGTTTCCTGCGGGGACACCCAAACCCAACTTGTCATTTTCCGCCTCAACGGGACCCCCCCCCCCCCCCCGACCCCCCCCCCCCCCCCCCCTCCTCCCCTCCTTCTCTCTTCTTCCCGCCCTGTCCCACAATGTACATCGGTGAAGAGATCATCACCTGCCCGCGGCCTCCACCCCCCCCCCCCCCCCCCCCCTCCCCCCGTTTCCCCCCCCCCCCTCTCTCTCTTCTTTCTCTCTCTCTTCTCTCTCTCTCTCTCTCTCTCTTCTCTCTCTCTTCTCTATGCTACATCTATCTGAAAATGAAAATACAATAAAAGCAATTTTAGATTCATTTCAGAAGCACTAAAGATTAAGACATTTTGTAACGAGTAGACAAACTTAAATTTCATTTCCTTACATAACTATTTGTATTGAGAAAAGCATGTAGTATTTTGTTTGGTAATTAGTTGATGGTCGAGATAGACTTAACTTTTAATTTTTTTCCACCTTTTTGTTTTCTCATTCTGAAATTTCATTCGCTTTTGTACATTGTTTTTGAAGCCCGTGGTACAAGGAGTAGACGGGCGTTTTGTTATTTTCTTGATGTTCAATGTTGCTATATTTGATTTGTCATTGATTTGAACGAACACAAAAATGATATAATATTGCTATTGCTGCCTCCCCCCCCCCCCCCCTTGTCAAAAGACCCCAGGGTAATGACAATAAACCAGTGTCAGTCTCTCTCTCTCTCTCTCTCTCTCTCTCTCTCTCTCTCTCTCTCTCTCTCTCCCTCTCTCTCTCTCTCTCTCTCTCTCTCTCTCTCTCTCTCTCCTCTCTCTCTGTCAAATAAAGTTGTCAGTGTCTCTCTCTCTCTCTCTCTCTCTCTCTCTCTCTCTCTCTCTCTCTCTCTCTCTCTCTCTCTCTCTCTCGTGTGAAATTATGTCTAAAACTTAAGTTCTTTCTTTTTCTGCACGAAAGCATGTTTTGTAAACATTCCAGAACTTTATATGGGCCTATGGCCTAATCTTTAAATATTCCAGTGTGTGTGTGTGTGCGTTCGTGCGTGCGTGCATGTTTGTCCTTCCTGTCTTGTTCAACGTCCGGCTCTATCTGAACGGAAGAATAATGCAATGAAAACAAAGACCGACTCGGGTATCTTTCTCCGAGTGTCCTGACTCCTCAGTGCCACATTTCAGAACCTAAACTACCGAGCCGATCATAATGAACATTGACTGTAAGCAGTTCACTGACTGTGATCACTATTACAGTTCGTCCGAGTTGCCGTTTGCAAGTTATAGAAACATATTCCCATAGAGTTTTGGCCAGTTGAGGACACAGCCGGCAACTATCCACCATCCAGTGCCGGACTGAATACAGGAGACTGAAGTCCTTTTTTCCCGCGCACCATCAAAGACTGGAACTCGTTACCTGAGGAGGCTGTGTCTGCCTCTTCAGCCGGCTCGTTCTAGTCCTCCATCAAGATGCAAATCCCCCCCCCCCCCCCCCCCCCCCCCCCCCCCCCCCCTAGTTTAGGTGTTCCTGCCGACTCAGCATGGCGTCGGGGGCTCGATCAGCGAGACCCGACTGGCTGGGTCATCTTCGTAGAATAGGTTTTTGTTTTATTTTGTCTCTTTTTGATGCCCGACTTCGGACCTCGACCGCATAATTATAGTATCATAAAATCAAACTGATGATTGTGGATACTCAACGGGAGAAGAAGAAGTTTTCTGGCGAGGGTTGCTGCTCAGGGAGGGTCCATCGGTTGCAGGTTAAGGGGCATTGCAGTGCCCCTTTCAGGGGGCCGGGGGGGGGGGGGGGGGGGGGGGCTAAGCCCTAGGAAAAGTCTACAATGTAGTGAAAGAAAGAAAGGAAAAAAATCGAGCCATTTTACTTTTCACCTTTTTATAAGGTACGCTTGGGGGGGTGGGGGGGGGGGGGGGTGGTCCCGAAAACCAGGACACCCCTCCCCCCCCCCCCCTAGATCTGACCCTGCTTGGAGTACATTTTATGACTTATTACTCTGGGTGGGTTTTTTTTCCCTTTCTTCCTTTCTTTCTTTCTGTTTAGTCCCCGAGCCGAAGGTTCGGGGAGCTATTGATTTTGTCTGGTCCGTCCGTCCGGTGTCCGTCCGTCCGTCCGGCGTGCCTCCGTCCGTCCGGATATTCGTCAGTTTTTCTCAAAAACTATTCAGTCTATCATCATCAAATTTGGTATACTAGTTTACCAAGATGCAAGCTATCCACTGATGTATTTAGTTTTACATTAAGGTCAAGGTCGCGCCAGTTACGGGGTTCAAACCCCGAAACACATAATAATGTATTTTAATGCAGTTTTTTCCACATTTCTTGATGAATGGTCTATAACACAGTTGTCATGAATGTTTCTGTGCGCGCGTGTGCGCATGATCGCGCGCGCTCAAATCACGGGTCCGAACCCCAAGGCTATATATAAAAAACTATTCAGTTACGTGCTGTTTTGATGCGTTTTTATGTATGTACGTTCTGTTTTGATGCGTTTTTATGTATGTGTTCCATCGACACATTCCGATTTCGGAGTACCTCGGCGATGCTGCGAGGGGACTTTGCAGCCACTCGGCGTTGCACTTTTTTTTCTTTCTTTCTCTTCCTTTATTTCTTCCTTCCTTTCTTCTTCTTTCCTTCCTTCCTTTCTTTCCTTCCTTCTTTCTTTCTTTCTTCCTTTCTTTCTTTCTTTCTTTCTTTCTTCTTCCTTCTTTCTTTCTTCCTTCTTCCTTTCTTTCTACTTTTACCACAGATACTCTTGGTGTCAGGTATGCTTTTTTCAACAAGCCGGGAGAAAGCTTCTATTTCAAGGTCTGCCTTTCAGTCACCCCTCGGGAATCTATTATTAGATGTGGCGCGTGCAGAACACGAGCGGATATCCCCCCCCCCCCTCTTCTCTTCTCCACCCCCCCCCTCCCCCCTCTCTCTCTCTCTCTCTCTCTCTCTCTCTCTCTCTCTCTCTGTGTGTGTGCGCGTACTCGCGCACGCGGATTTTTGTGCCCGCGCGTGCGCGAGCGCAAACATGCATACGATTCGCCGAGATTGCTATATAATAATAATAGGCCCCCTACTATGCAGCTTCTCCAAGCTGTAACCCGCTACAATACCACAACTGATACCAGTTCAGCTTTGAATAGCCCTACGATAGTGAGAGGGGGGGGCGGGGGGGGGGGGGGGGGGGGAGATAAAAGAAAGTGGGCAAGGCAGGTGCAACAGGGCCACAGGGAGGCGGCCAGTCGCGTGGCACTTTGTGGGGAAGGGGGGGAGGCAAGGTGGGGGAAGGGGGAAGGGGCGGTGAAAGTGGGGGTAGTACAAAAAAATATTGAAACGCAAAGCTGAGCTTGTAGAATGTGTGCGTGCGTGTGCGTGTGCGTGGGTGGGTAGGTGTGGGTGGGGTGAGAGAAAGAGAGAGGAGATCGGAAGAGAACGCAAAAGAAAGAACAGCTAGTGGAGAGAGAGAGAGAGAGAGAGGGACAACACACGCGTAGTTGAACTGGGACACATAAGAAGAAAAGCATAGCAAAGATGGGTGATTGAACACTAGGCAAAAAAGGGGTACTCAAAGACTACCACCACCTTGAATTTCTAGGTTCAAAACATCTAGATTACCTAGTATTGGCTGCAACAAATAGTATGACAATACATACACTGGGGAAGAAAAGCATAACAAAGGTGATGAACACTAGGCAAAACGGGGGGGTACTCAAATACTTATAACAACAACTGTATTATGGGGGGGGGGGGGGGGGAGGTTAAGGTGAATTTAATCGATCGTGAACCTAATCCCTTTACAAAATACAATTTAAGCAATAGCTCGGGGACTAAAAAAAGGACCACGGTGACAAACTAACACTAGCAGTGCCCCCCTCACAACAACTAGCAGCAGGCTGTCTTTGTCATCAGAGAATGCAACAGCAGCCTACGACGAAAAAGGGAGGGAAATTCATTCAGCTGGTAGTAAGGGAAGGGGGGGTGGGTGGGGGGGAAGTGCAAGTTAAAGTCGCTAGCTGGCTAGTGGCCCCAGCCCAGCGGCGCCAGCCAACCAGCATCAGTAATAAAGGCCTGGCGGTTGCTGTGTCTGTTGTCGTCGCTGATGACTACTTGGGGTCCACAACCTGGCTTCGATTCAACCGCTGTTACCTCCGGCCATCGATCAGAATCAGTGTGTGGGCTGCGGGAACTGCTGAGGTGCTGCTGCTGCTGCTGTCTGTTGCTAGGAGAAAGAGGATGCTGGTGGTTCTAATGAGTGGTGGACAATTGCCGTAACAGTTGTGCTAATAATAATAGGGATAATATATGAACCGGGTTGGACGTGCTGGTGCGGATTAGGTCACTAACTTTTCCTGTGGTTTTGGACTGATGTGTGCACGACAGGAATCTCAGGTGTGAATGAAAAACTTTCTTTCAACTAGTTAGTATCTGACTGTTGGATAACAGTCGTTTAATACCCGGGTCTGTACAATGATGATTCTTAGTCCAGAGTAAGGACTTTTTCTGTGGTTTAGACCGCTGTGTGCACGACAGGAATCTCAGGTGTGAATGGAAAATTTTCTATCAACAAGTTGGTGTTCTGATGAAATGAGTGGTGGGCGATTGCTATTCTAGGGTGTTGTTAATAATACTGATAAGTATTCCGCGTTTTGATCCAACTGTTCGTGTTGGTTCTTTGTCCAGATTTGGCCTCCGACGTGTTGGCCTCAGTGTAGACCCGAAGACAGCGTACTCCTCAGGAGTGAGTGAGTGAGCATTTCACCGGTTCTTTACTGGGCTGGCGACAGAAGAGAAACAGTAAAGATAAGAATGATCGATCATCTTGGGGTGAACTAAAAGTGCCTGTACCGTGTGGTTTGTCCACGTAAGTCCTCTGGGATTTGCCTCATTTTAGACAAGTGGATACGATTCTCAGGTGTGCCGTTTTACAACGAAAAAAACCACAAAAAAACTTCTGACGAATAAAACTCTGTGGAGAAAAAAAGTGGGGGAAAAGTATTCAATAAAGCTATTCCATCATTTTCTTGTGGAAAAAACTAAAATCTCATAAACTAATCGTTGATGTGCCAAATCATTTTTTGGTATTGGAATCTGGTGACCATAGGCTACCTGTTATTGTGTCGCCTTCGTGGTGGTGTTCGGGTAGCAGATGAACAGGTTCCATGACAACCGACGACTCCTGTCATTTCTGGTAAGAAGTGTTTGGAGTTTTCTGTGTACTTAATCTGTTTTGTCTTCGATTGATTCTCTGCACAACTTGAACAATTGTTAGATTACAGGGTGTTATTCAAACTAGCAACCCGTGTTCAAGTTCCTGTTAACAATTCATTTCGTTTTGTTTGTATTGAGTTTAACAGAAAGTAAGCTCTCCTAAAACCATGTATTGTTGGGTTTATTTTTTCTTCAAAAGCAAGCAACGGCAAAGCCAAGAACCCCCCACCCCGCAGTCTGTTTGCACTGCACGTATTGTGTTTGTTTAACCCTTTCGCCGCCAGCCATTTTTCAGCCAAAAGATACTATTAAACTTAACTGGGTAGAGAAAATAAAATATCTGCCATATTGCGAATTCCTCTGTGATATATATATATATATAACATTAGGCCTATCCTTACCTCCCAAACTTAAAATAGGGTCTTTGGATAACAGGCCCTGATTTGATGCCTTTTAGTGACATGGGTGTTAAACCATTGTGGTGCTTAAATGCGACATTGGCGGTGAAAGGGTTAAGCATTGTTTGCTTTCTGCAATAATTATATGATTCAAACAAGAACCAAAAATGTGCAACAAACTCGTCCTCGTCCTCGCCTCTTCTTGTCTTATAGTTTCACATGAAGAAGGAGAAGAAGAAAATGATGATGATGACGATGATGATGATGATGAAGAAGAAGAAAGAGGAGAAGAAGAAGATGATGATGATGATGATGGTGATGGTGATGATGAAGAAGAAGGAAGTGGAGAAGAAGAAGATGATGATGATGGTGATGATGATGATGATGATGATGATGAAGAAGCAAGAGGAGAAGAAGAAGATGATGGTGATGGTGATGATGATGATGAAGAAGAAGAAGGAAGAGGAGAAGAAGAAGAAATATGATGATGATGATGATGAGGAAGAAGAAGAAGGAAGAGGAGAAGAAGTCAGAACACGTTTGAAGCAGTTTTTTCAATTACCCCCCAAAATACTCGTAGCAGTTATTTTCATTTCCACTAACCCAGTAGATTGACTACCACATACTGCTAGTCATCACAGGCTACAAGAGGCTCAGCAGAAGGGCAAGGGATTCCGACGTCTGCCCCGACCCCCGGGTCGCTCTATATCAGACCAGCTGGCTACCCTGGGGAGCACAGACTATAGGGGGAATCTGCCAGCCATCTTCATGATGTCTTTTCTTATCTTTTGATGCCAGGGAGCGCTTTCGTTTAACTTCCTTGCGGGAATTTACAGAACTCTGTCTGTCTGTCTGTCTCCCTCCCCCTGGCCTCTCCCCCCCCCCCCCCCCTCTCTCTCTCTCTCTCTCTCTCTCTCTCTCTCTCTCTCTCTCTCCTCTCTATCTCTCTCTCTCTCTCTTACTAATCTCTCTCTCTCTCTCTCTCTCTCTCTCTGTTCTCCTCTCTCTATCTCTCTCTCTCTCTCTCTATCTCTCACTCACCACACACACACACACACACACACACACACCACACACACACACACCACACACAGAGAGACTATCTACTATCTCTATCTCTCCCTACCGACTCTCACTCTCTCTCCTCTCCTCTCTCACATCTCTCACACACACACACACACACATGCTCTCTCATGCCCCCCCCCTCTCTCTCTCTCTCTCATCTCTCTCTCTCACTCTCTCTCTCTCTCTCTCTCTCAGACAGACTCTCTTCCTATCTCCCTCTCTCTCTCTCTCACACACACACACCACACACCACACACACACACACACACACACACCACACACATGCTCTCTGCCCCCCCCCCCCTGCTCCCTTCCCCCCCTCTCTCTCTCTCTCTCTCTCTCAAGCTTGGGTAGTGGATATCTGGTCAAACCTTGCACTGATAATGTATAGTGACCCTCTCACTCCCACTTTCCCTCCCATATTCACTTCTTTATCTTTCATCCTGTCCTTCCTTTGCGCTTGAAATAGAAACAAACTGAAACAGACTGCAACGTCACTGGAACATGCAACAAACAAACAACTACACAACAAGTGTAAAGTGACGTTATTTTATTCACAAAAGACAAAACAAAACTACTGGATATTTCGGCGAATGCGCCTTTGTCAACACAAACAAATAAGGAAACAGCAAACTTGGAAAATAAATCAAATGGAAAGGACACACGTCAAACAAAATTGGTCTATTTGAATATTGTGAATCTCAACTCGTGTCTTAAGTCGTTAATTCACCCCCACCCCCGCCTCCACATCCGAATCCTTCCAATATGCTTGTCCCTGAAATCCTTCCAAGGAACATTGTTAGCACGCTGCACCCTCCATACATCAAGAGATTGAAGACAAAGACCCCTCTGGCATTGGCAGGGCATTGTCACCTGTCTTCGTCTTCTTCTGT
>CM065702.1:6436479-6441479 GCA_017654935.2 Phymorhynchus buccinoides
AAATTGATGATGTTATGCTAGGAGCTTGTCATGGCCAAAGACGATCCCCGTCGGTCCCCACGATAACTATGCATAGCATAACAACATTTTGGATGTAGCCTTGGTGTTCTAGCCTATGTCAATTTTTGCCCATATTTCTGACACAGCCGTAAGCCAATGCGGATAAGATTCCCAATGCCCATGTAGGACTAATTATCACTATATTAGCCCACGCGTGTCTCTCTCTCTCTCTCTCTCTCTCGTCTCTCTCTCTCTCTCTCTCTCTCGCTCTCTCTCTCTCTCTCTCATCTCTCACTCTCTTCTCTCTCTCTCACATCTGTCTCTCTCTCTCTCTCTCTCTCTCTCACGTCGCTCGCTCTCTCTCTCTCTCTTTCCCTCCTCTCCTCTCTCTCTCTCTCTCTCCTCTCTCTATCTCTTCTCTATCTCTCTCTCTCTCTCTGTGTCTGTCTCTCTCTCTCTCTCTCTCTCTCTCTCTCTCTCATCTCCTCTGCATCTACTAATGAATTTGAGAAAAAACAATTTGTTGTATTCCAAAAGAGACTCGGTGTAACCTAAATAAGTATTTATCTCGGCCCAGTTCTCTCTCTCTCTCTCTCTCTCTCTCTCTCTCTCTCTCTCTCTTTATCTCTCTCATCTCTCTCTCTCTCTCTCTGCCTGGCTGTCTCTGCCATCCTCTCTCTCTGTCTCTCTCTCTCTCCATGCTCTCTCTCTCTCTCTCTCTCTCTCTCTCTCTCTCTGGTCTCGTCTCCTCTGGTCCCTCCATCTCTCTCTCTCTCTCTCCATCTCTCATTTTTGCGTGAACTTATGTATTTCATACCCATTACTGTACCCCCCTTTAGACGGAAGGGGCCAGGGCTTAACCTAAATAAATCATTCATGTCATTCATTTCATTTTCTCAGTCCTCTCCCCTGGCCCCACCCCCTATTTCTTTGATCTCTCTCCAGTCCCCCCCCCCCCCCCCCCCCCCCCCCCTCACTTTCTTTCCTCTTGTTGGTCTGTTTTATCTGTCAATCAAAATATCTAATTCCTATCTAATTAAAGGAAATAGTATATTTATAATCATGTGTGACTTACTACTTTCTCCTCCCATCTTTGTCCCTTTCAAGGGGCCAACCCTTTGCATACGATTAATGGTATTAACAGACAGATGCATTCTTTATTGTTAACAGATTTTCAGTCTCCAAGTCTCATACTGAAATCAAATTCCTTTCAACCTGAAATAGCAAGATACATTTATGAATGTTTTGCTGTCCGCAGTAAATAACAAGAATATACAAATGTTGTATTATTATTTTTGTCTGCTGCATTTACTTTGTCACGAACTTTACCTTGTGTTTTTTGTTTATTTTCTTTCTTCCGTGGTATGTACTTACTACTTCTGTGTCAATAATTCCTTTGATGGTTTTACGACAAATAAAAGAGTTTGAGTTTGAGTTCGATTGAATCCAACTGCGATCCGACTGTGATGTTTGTGTGGCATGATTCTCCTGAAATTCTACTGTCTAAATGAATCCGATGAAATCCTACTAGCTTTGTTCACTGTATTTGTATCCCTAATCCACACTGAAGACCGACACAATCCAAACGAACGTTATCTAATATCCGAACAAAATCATTAAGTTATCTGGGTTTTTTACTGTTTAAAGTTTTATTGTTATGACAGTTTCACCCTCTTGTATTTCGCCTTGTCATCAACGACCACGCTAACAGGGACTATATTTACATGGTTGGCTATTCTGTTCAACTCATGGTACTGAACAATGTGAAGTGTTTGAGAGAGAAAAAAGGGGGAAGGCTATTGAAATTTGTCCCAGATGGGTGAAGGATTGTTATGACGGTTTAAAATGCCAGAGGGTGCTTTGTTCGTTTATTGTGAAATATCACCATGAATGTGACATTAGCAAGGCGTCTGAGCTAGATAACTATCATATTTATGAGCCGAAGGGGGTTTCAGTTTGCAGTGCAAAGGTTATTTTTTTGCGTGTGCACGCGTGTGTGTGTGTGTGTGTGTGTGTGTGTGTGTGTGTGTAGTGAAACAATAACAGTGAAACAAACAATAATGAAACAATCAATAATGAAGCAATAATTTTATTACTCAATCCTTTCAAGCCATTTTGGCCCGGGTGGGGGTGGGGGTAGGGGTGCGTGCCACGCGCACGCGGGAAGGCGAGTCATAAACTGGAACATGTTACATTGTAAAATGCAATGTTGCAAGATTGCTATTTCGAAATGTGTGAATGGAAGCAGTTGAAGCTGTCAGCCAGAGGGATAGGCTACCTGTCTTCTTCTTGTCGAACGCTAGATGGCCACACCAGTTGCCCTGACGAATGCTGGCCGTCCTCAAAGACAGAAAGGTCCCCGAGGTCCCCGAAACCTGTCAAAGGGGAGAAAGGAAAGGAAGAACCAGTGTGCACATTATGGCCTTATAGCCTGGGAAAAGACGAAAAATACCAAAGAATTTTCATGTAAAACAGAGCTTGATTGGACACTGATCTAGTGACGTTCAAAGATACTTAATAACATTATCCCTATCTCCTCCGAAATCGGAATGTGCCGACTGAATACAGCGGGTATGCCAGTGAAAACTGAAACCGGACACATACTCTCACTCACCCTCTCTATGGCTATATAGCCTGGGAAACGCATAAGAAGATTTCTGAAGTAAATCTAGTATTATGGATACAAATGGGTATAATTTCAATCAAACATATAAAATTATGCTAAACTAATATTTCGTGTGTGTGTGACCTCTCTCTCATCTACTAATATGCAATCTCTGTTCGGTTGATGTATACATTCTCTCTCTCTCCTCTTCCTCCAAACTCTCTAAGGCCAATGTACTCTCATCTCTCTCTCTCTCTCTCTCTCTCTCTCTCTCTCTCTCTCTCTCTCTCTCAATGGCGTCTTTCCGGTACCCCCATTGACATGAATTGATTTTCACCGCTCTGCAAAGCACTGGCATTCACTTCCTGTCTATTCTCTTCTCCCTTCCGGTGTCCCTTTCTTTTTCTTTCTCTCTCTTATGTGAGAGGTCATTTTGGTTCAAGGTTGGTCATTACAAATTTAAAAAAATCATAAGGTGGCATGCATGGATTTAAAAATAATAAAAACATGGATAAAAGGGTATGCGCATTACATATGGATCTGAAATCAGAAGGAAAAAAATGTAAAGATGCAGATCAACACCCCCTGTCACAGTCTGGGTTCATCGCGTCCTTTCCGTCTTGCCTTATAGAATGCATATGTTTAATTATGTAAATGGATCAAAATTAACGGTGGGTTTTTTTTGACATTGCTACAAAGCAACAGGTGTAGATGTCTTGTGGAATAAAAGTGATAGTAGTAGTAGGGGTACTAGCAGTAGTAATAGTAGCAGTAGCAGTAGTAGTAGTAGTAGTAGTAGTAGCAGTAGCAGCAGTAGCAGTAGTAGTAGTAGTAGTAGCAGTAGTAGCAGTAGCAGCAGTAGTAGTAGTAGTAGTAGTAGTATCAGCAGTAGTAGTAGTAGCAGCAGCAGTAGTAGTAGTAGTAGTAGTAAGGGCAGTAGTAGTAGTAGCAGCAGCAGTAGTAGTAGCAGCAGCAGTAATAGTAGTAGATATAAGTAGTAGTAGTTGTAGCAGTAGTATTAGTAGTAGTAGTGCATGCACGAATAGTAGTAGTAGCAGTAGTAGTAGTACTTGTAGTTGTAGTAGCAGCAGTAGTAGCAGTACACAGCAGTAGTGCAGGAAGTAGCTGCAGTAGTAATACAGTAGTAGTAGTAGCAGCAACAGCAGCAGCAGTAGTAGTAGTAGTAGTAACCCAGTGTTAGTATTTTTGTAGTTTTCAGCTAGTAGTATTAGTAGCAGCAGCAGCAGCAGTAGGCAAGTAGTAGCAGCAACAGCAGCAGCAGTTCTTAGCAGCAGCACCCCAAGAATAGTAGTAGTAGCAGTAGTAGTAGTAGTTGTAAGGGTTCCGTATTAAGCCTAGTACAGTAGTATCATTATTAGTAATAGTAATGATATAAGTAGTAGAAGTTGAAGCAGTTATTATGTTATGTGCATGTACGAATGTTATGTACGAATGTTTTCACTTGCAGAGACAATTCTTCTTCTTCCTTCTTCTTCTTCTTCTTCTTCTTCTTCTTCTTCTTCTTCTTTTTCTGCATTCCCAGGCCAAAATGGCCAAGGTATGTATGTGTACGTGTACGGTTTTCAGTTTTCTCTGGTCTCCCTGCTGCGTACAGCCGACGAACATTCCGATTTCGGAGGAGCTCAAAGGAGAAAAATTATTTGGAAGATTTTTTTTGAAAAAAGGCAGGCTTCCCGCCAATAAGTCAGAAAGATAGGCTATGATATAAACCAAAGGGACCCTGGAGACAGAATCCAAGAGAGTGACATATTAGAAAGTGTCGGGGGGGGGGGGGTTTGGGAACTATTTGTACGAAAGAATTGTAGTATCCCCACGGGGAGGGAGAGACTCGTGGAGGGAGCGGGGTCTCCAGTTCCAGCTAGGCATCCACCCACTGCCCCTGGAGACAATAAAACCCATGAAATGAATTGTGAATTGTAGTAGCAGCGTATTAATGTGGTTGTTGTTTTGTTTTTGTTGCAGAAGCATTTGCAGTAGAAGAAGTACCAGTAAGCAGTCATTGTAGTTGTAGCCGCAGTAGCAGAAGCTACAACTCTGCAGTATGTCCAACTAACAGATCAAAACTTCAGTAGGCCTACAAAGGAGCTGTTGGTCAAGAAAGATGATTATTTTATACTAATAATAATAAACGGACATTTATATAGCGCTTTTTATCGAGCACAAAGCGCTTTACAATCAGCATTGAAACACTCACATACGCGCACACGCACAACAGACACACACGCACGTACGTGCACGCACGCGAGTGAACGCGTTCTTGCACACAGACATACACACATAGACCCACACACATTTCATCAAACACACAGAAAACACATGCTCACTGAAACGCACACACTTACAATGAAAAACGTGGTGTGTATGGGGGGGGGGG
>CM065702.1:6446479-6471479 GCA_017654935.2 Phymorhynchus buccinoides
GGTGAACATCAAATGAAAGTCAAGTGTCAATAAATATTCTCCAAGGTTGCCAAGCCTTGCATCTGCCACTGTATCTTTATCTGTTTATCGCTGGAGACCCCCCCCCCCCCCCCCCCCCCCCCCCCCCCCCCCCCCCCCCCCCCCCCCCCCCCCTGATCTGTACCCCGTCTTTCTCTCTCTCTCTATGTCTCTCTCTCTCTCTCTCTCTCTCTCTCTCTCTCTCTCTCTCTCTCTCTCTCTCTCTCTCTCTCTCTCTCTCTGTATGTCTCTCTCTCTCTCTCTCTCTGTGCCTCGCTATGTATAGGTCAACCTGTCTGCGTCTCTCTCTCTCTCTCTCTCTCTCTCTCTCTCTCTCTCTCTCTCTCTCTCTCTCTCTCTCTCTCTCTCTCTCTCTCTGCCTCTCTCTCTCTCTCTCTCTCTCTCTTCTCTCTCTCTCTCTCTCTCTCTCTCTCTCTCTCTCTCTCTCTCTCTCTCTCTCTCTCTCTCTCTCTCTCTCTCTCTCTCTCTCTCTCTCTCCTCTCTCTCTCTCTCTCTCTCTCTCTCTCTCTCTCTCTCTCTCTCTCTCTCTCTCTCTCTCTCTCTCTCTCTCTCTCTCTCTCTCTCTCTCTCTCTCTCTCTCTCTCTCCTGGGATTAAAATAATGTGTGTCACCAGTTAGGTGTTTGAGAAAGCCACCATTAAGCAAGCAAGAAACAAAATATATAGGCCAATGTCGTTGAGAGTAATTTTCGTCTGCACACCTACACCGTGTCAACATTGTTGGTTTATTACCAAATAAGATTTATAGCAAGAAGCAAGAAGCACGAAACAGAACAACTTTGAGAGTTAACTTTGGCAGCGAGTCAACAATTATGTAGGTTGACAAAAAGATTCGTGACATTGGTTTGACAAAGCCACGTGGAGCAAGAAGTAAGACGCAGAACGTTGAAAGTTAACTTTGATCAGTTGACAAAGATATAAAAGTTATACCAGGGAGTACCGATGTTCTGCGCGGACGATCAAAACAGAATATCGATTGATATAGCTGCGCGATCTGTCGATCCATCGTGTGCGCAAAATCGGTCGATGTTTGCGCAATCGAGGTGGGCTTAGCAAGGGGTGGTGGGGGTGGATACAGCTTAAGTGTCTGAAGATTTAATTGGAATTAAAGTGACCTTTTTTTTAACCCTTTCGCTGCCAGCCATTTTTGAGCCAACATTTTCTATTAAACTTACATGAATAGAGAAAAGATTTTGTCTGCAATCTTGGGGATTCCTCTGTGATTTGCCTCATCAAATCAAGAACACAAGATCGTTGGACAACAGACCCAGATTTCAAGGCTTTTTATGACATGGGATGGGGAAGACGGGGTAAAAAGCGCATGGGCGGGTAAGAAGCCCACCCCAATTATCTCATGAAATAAAGAAAACTTCAGTCAAATTTGCCCATGAGACGAATGCTAGACATTAACGCTCGTCTCATGGGCAAAATGAGACTGAAATTTGCTTCATTTCATGAGATAATTGGGGTGGGCTTCTTACCCGCCCATGCGCTTTTTACCCCGTCTTCCCCTATAAATCATTATGGTGCAAAAATGCGACATTGGCGGTGAAAGGGTTAAAGTGTTCTCTTTCTCCCTCCATCCTTCTCACACCACTACCACCACCACCACCACCTCTCGATCTGTGATTGTAGATCTGAGTTATATTTACTCACAGACCCGCACCTAGCGGACCCCCCCCCCCCTCCCCCATCCCTCTTGTCTCTGTTTCTTTACGAGTTGAGAACGAAGTTATGTCACATCACGTAATGTCCCACTTCTGGGTGGATGGTGCACACCTTTTCTTTAAATGTAATCACAAAGGACCTCGTGCAAACTTGTAGTGTCCATTTCAACCACATAGCGTTTTATTTGTCGAAAATAAAGATAATATTATTGATTTCCTCTTTCATGCATTATGCCACTTCCACCGATTTCTTAATCTAACTCACATTCCTGTCGATTTGCATTGACTCTCCCCCCCCCACCCTCCCTCTCTCTTTCTTTCTCTCTCTCTCTCTCTCTCTCTCTCTCTCTCTCTCTCTCTCTCTTCTCTCTCTCTCTCTCTCTCTCTCTCTCTCTCTCTCTTCTCTCTCTCTCTCTCTCTCTCTCTCTCTCTCTCTCTCTCTCTCTCTCTCTCTCTCTCTCTCTCTCTCTCTCTCTCTCTCTCTCTCTCTCTCTCTCTCTCTCTCTCTCTCTCTCTCTCTCTCTCTCTCTTTCTCTCTCTCTCTCTCACCCCTTCCTTTGTCGCGTTATTTAGATGAAGTTGTTATATAGGCCCTACGCATACAAATAAATGTGGGTTTTTTACTTGGTGCACTGTTAAACAGTGGGTGTTGTGGCGCTGTGTATTGGCCACTGCAACTAGGGGTATTAACGCCCTTGATGGCAAGAGCTAATCCCTTGTTGGTCAGTATCCAAAAGGGCATTCACTCTTGCAAAAGGCAGCCATTCAGTGGCCTCAAATAGGGTTATTGGCGAGAGTTATTCCCTTGTTTGGTCAGTACTCAACCATCTTCCCCCCACCCACCAAGGGCATTCACTCTTGCAAAAGGTGTTCTTTGCAGTGGCCAATAGTGCCAATGATAGTCGATGATAAATGAAGATAATTAGCTTCTTCTTCTGCGTTCCCAGGTCATAGGGCCATAATGGGTAAGGAACATATGTGTCCGGTTTTCAGTTTTCACTGGTCTCCCCGCTGCGTACAGCCGACACATTCCGATTTCGGAGGAGCTCAAAGGAGAAAAATTATTTGGAAGATTGTTTTTGAAAAAAAGGCAGGAGAATGGGCCAATAAGTCAGAAAGATAGCAGATTATAGAAAGCAGAGGGAAAAGGCAGAGTCAACGAGAGTGGCAGAATAGAGGAAGTTACAAGCACAGAACTTCCAGAAGGTGGGGGAACTATTTTTAACGAAAGATCCCCCGGTATCCCCACGGGGAGTAAGATCATTAACGATGTGTTGTTGTTGTTGTTTGCCACACAGTTGTACCCTGACAAGGAGGTGGAGGGTGAAATCATGAACAGCCTGATCCGGTGCACCCACGCCAAGGACGGCTGTCGATGGGTCGACAAACTGCAGACACTGCAGGTAACGCTTGAAAGTCCCCGGCCCTGTGGAATTCTCTACCCTCTTCTCTAAAGGTTGTCACTCAACAAACTGCAGACACTGCAGGTAACGCTTGAAAGTCCCCGGCCCTGTGGAATTCTCTACCCTCTTCTCTAAAGGTTGTCACTCAACAAACTGCAGACACTGCAGGTAACAGTTGAAAGTCCCCGGCTCTGTGGAATTCTCTACCCTCTTCTCTAAAGGTTGTCACTCAACAAACTGCAGACACTGCAGGTAACAGTTGAAAGTCCCCTCCCCTGTGGAATTCTCTATCCTCTTCTTTAAAGGTTTTTACTCAACAAACTGCAGACACTGCAGGTAGTGCTTGAAAGTCCCCGGCTCTGTGGAACTCTCTACCCTCTTCTCTAAAGGTTGTCACTCAACAAACTGCAGACACTGCAGGTAACAGTTGAAAGTCCCCTCCCCTGTGGAATTCTCTATCCTCTTCTTTAAAGGTTTTTACTCAACAAACTGCAGACACTGCAGGTAGTGCTTGAAAGTCCCCGGCTCTGTGGAACTCTCTACCCTCTTCTCTAAAAGTTTTTACTCAACAAACTGCAGACACTGCAGGTAACACCTGAAAGTCCCCTGCCCTGTGGAATTCTCTACCCTCTTCTCGGAAAGCTTTTTTTTACTGAACACTATCAATTGACGTTTTGAAAAAAAACTCGCCTTTCCCAGTCAATCATTATTTCATTCTTGGGTGTGGTTGTTTGATGAGTAATGTGTGTGGCACACACACACACAGAGAGAGAGAGAGAGAGAGAGAGAGAGAGAGAGAGAGAGAGATTATATAACAAATAAAGGGAAATATTTTGTTGGCACACATGGTAGTCTACGACTAACCAAAGCTGTTGGCTGTTCCCACTCACATTTTATAAACTTCCAAAAAGTATACCTTTATCTACATACTGTAGTATCTAAATGAAGATAAACTAATTAACTTCAAGCCTTAATTATGTGAACCCTTTTCAGTGTAAGCAGGTCACGGTCAATGTATAATAGACATAATACACACACACACACACACACACACACACACACACACACACACCTTGTATTTAGTTTTTTGCAATGCTCATTCAATCATCCCTGCTCCAGTTTATTTGAGTTTAGTTTCTTTTTCTTCTTCTTCTTCTTCTTCTTCTGCGTTCCCAGGCCATCTGGTCATAATGGGTAAGGCACGTATGTGTCCGGTTTCCAGTTTTGACTGGTCTCCCTGCTGCATAGAGCCGACACATTCCGATTTCGGAGGAGCTCAAAGGAGAACAATTATTTGGAAGATTTCCTGGGGGGAAAAAAGGCAGAAGAATGGGCCAATAAGAGAGTGGCAGATTAGAGGAAGTTACAAGCACATAACTTCCAGAAGGTGGGGGAACTGAAAGACCCCCCCCCACCCCCCGGTATCCCCACGGGGAGTGAGTTTAGTTTAATCTTATTTGCTTTATGTGTTTTTTCAAATCACAGTCTCACCTGGACACGTGTATGTACGAGTCCGTTCCATGCCCTAACCGCTGCTCTGCCCACCTGCTGCGCTTCAACCTGGACGACCACATCGAGTACCTGTGTCCCAAGAGGAGGGTCGTCTGCGACTTCTGCTCACAGGAGTTTCCTGGGGACTACATGGACCAGGTACGCAACGAGTTGCCTGCCCCTCCCCTTCCTTTTTTTCCCTTTTTTTTATACTTTAAGGCCACAGCAACCCCGGGGGGTATTTCGTATAAATAGTTCCCCCAACTTCTGGAAGGTCTGTGCTTTTTAACTTCCTCTCTTTGACTCTGCCTTTTCCCTTTGCTTTCTGTTATCTACTGTCAGAGCTGCACCAGTCCCTGTCACACAGCTGGTGTTCCATATCCCACCTGCAATCGCATGCGTGCTTCTGAGTTTGGTCTCCGCTCATAGGACAGAAAACTGTCCGAGCGATTGCCAAAGAAGAAGAATCCAAAGCAAAAGTACATAAGCGAGCATTATTAATTATGCATGCCTGTTTGCCGTTTCCGACAATGACTGCCAAACAACAGACAGCTGCTATTCTGACAGGCAGGGCTAGAATTTGTTTATGGCAGAGAAGCCTTGCCCAGGGTACATCCCCCACTCACATTAATTAAGCCAGCAAGCCAACGAAACTGGTGGCATTTCCCCAAAGTAATGATAAGAGGATGATAAATTCAAGGGAAGCGATCCAAAGATTGAAATATTAAAGTAAGTAAACTGATTGGCTCCCTTGAAGACGTAATGTAGGTTAGGTTAGGTTAGGTACATTATAGTCACAGAGGCGTCTCTATGAAATTCGGGTTGCTCCCACCTGGAGAGCGCGTTGCAGCCAGAGGCGCGCCACCCAAATGTTTTTTTTTGCATGCAATTTTTGTGACTGATGAGGAAGGAAGGGAGGGGGGTAAATTTTAACCAAATGACAACTTTTTCGTTGCCACTGGGTTTAACGTGTGCTAAGTGCATGAGCACACGGGACCTCGGTTTATTGTCTCATCCGAAAGACGTAATGTAAGTAGGTCAGACAGAATTAAAGCTTAGTAACTGCATCTATGTTTCAACCACTTAATTAAGAATAAGGAGTGAAAATGAAACGGATTAAAGTGTCACCGGTGCTTTCTAGTAGAGCTTTGTTTTACATTGTTTTTTTTACTCTTTCTGTTTTCTTTTTAGGCCGTGTACACACATAAGCGGATATTCCATGCGGAAACCCGTACGCAATCCATAAATAAGTGAAACAAAGAAGAGAAAAGTTTTGTGCGTAAACTTTTTCCCTTCTTTCTTCTACTTGTTTAGGGTTTTCCGTACGGAACTTATGCGTCTAATGTGAACCCGGCCTTACTGTAGCATTACATCTATCCATGGTATTTAGTATATATTTGGGTATGTTTTTCTGTGAAATTCGGGCTGCTCTCACATGGAGAGCGTGACACCACGAGCGCAGCGTCACCCTTTTTGGGGGTGAGGGGGTGAAGAAAGGGAGCAGACTTGGGAAACTTAGCTCCCAATTTAGTCATACCAGGCAGCGGGATTTCTCCCTACTCTTACCGACTTTTAACTGCCGTGCCGGATTTTGTACCTGCTTAAAGTGCACGGGTCAGACTAGTTTTAACTTCCTATGCAAAGGACTCGACGTTCAGTTTGATTTCCCCGTTGAACTAGAAAGAAAGAGCGAGGCTGGGATTCGAACCCGGGTCACTGACTCACGGATTCACATTGACAGGCGAACGTCTTAACCACTTCTGCCACCTTCCTTCCTTTTGTCATCATCATCATCTTGGCTGTTATCATCCATATGGAGAAAGGTGGCAGAGTGGTTAAGACGTTCGCCTGCCAAATGTAATGCGTGACTGCAGCGTGAGTGACCCGGGTTCGAATCCCGGCCTCGCCCTTTCTTTCTAGTTTGACAGGAAAATCGAACTGAACGTCGAGTCCTTCGGATGGGGACTTAAAGCTAGTCTGACCCGTGCGCTTTACGCACGTAAAAATCCCACGGCAGTTGAAAGTCGGTAAGAGCAAGGAGAAATCCCGCTGCCTGGTATGGCCAAATTGATAGCTAGGTTTTCCAAGTGTGCCCCCGCCCCCTCCTCACCTTGTACCCCCCCCCAAAAAAAAAAATAAATAAAAATGGGTAGGCGCTGCACTTGCGGCGATGCGTTCTCCGGGGGAGAGCAGCCCGAATTTCACAGAGATAAGTCTATGTGACTATAATATACCAAATATCACCATCTTCTTTTTCCAAATGTCCGATTGCATTTGAACAAACTCTTCTGTCTCTCTCCGTATAACAACAACAGACGCACGCAGGCAACTGCCCCAAGGAGATCCTGTGGTGTGAGAACAAGTGTGGGGCCAAGCTGGAGCGACGCTTCCTGACCAACCACATGAAGAACGAGTGTCACAAACGAACCGTCACATGCCAGTACTGCGACCGCGAATTCGTCTACGAGACCTTACAGGTACACAGCTTTTACTATGCATGGCGCTCATGCACATTTTGTGGGTCCCCAATGCGTTCTGTGTTCTACGGGTTCTGAATACCTGGTACATGTAATTTGTGTTATCCTCCTTTCTATTTCTTTAAGGTCAGGATTAAAAATAAATCGTTTAGCTTATTATTTAACCCTCAATGAAGATTCCACCGTGGGCTGGGGATGGGGGAGTCTTTTGTACAAATAGTTCCCCCACCTTCTGGAAGTTCTGGATGTTCTGTGCTTGTAACCTCCTCTAATCTGTCACTCTCTTTGACTCTGCCTTTTCCCTTTGCTCACTGTCATCTACTATCTTTCTGCCTTACCGGTCCATTCTCTTGCCCTTTTTCCCCCCCAAGAAACACTTACAATTTTTTTTCTCCAGCCGAAGACGGACATGCTGGGCCTACACATATTTCTTAAGTTAGGCGCATAAAGGAAGCACGACTCATATGCGCTCATAACTGACAGGATTAAGATTAAAATTATAGCCCCGTCGACAACTAAGGCCATGTCAGGGCTGTCACCACGTTAAATCTTACCACGTATTAAAAAGGGATAAAAACACAAGGTAAAAACAAAATCAAAGTTTTTTTTGTTAAAAAAACATTAATCAATCACAAATTTAGCAAGTAAAAACATGACACGTCTAGAATTAAAAACATATAATTGACATGAAACTGAGCGATCAATCAAGAAGGAGAAGAAGAATGAAGGTGGGTTTTTTTTCGGTGGATTTACTTTCAGACTCACCAGTACCAGTGCCCGCGGTTCCCGGTGTCGTGCCCCAACCGGTGCGACCCCATCAAGATCCCCAGGGAGGAGGTGGAGGTGCACGTGCAGGAGTTGTGTCCCTCCGCCACCACCAACTGCCCCTTCAAAGAGGCGGGCTGCAAGTTCAAGGTGGGTGACACACACACACACAGAGACTAGGAGAGAGAGAGTAGGGGAAGACGGGGTAAAAAGCCCATGGGCGGGTAAGAAGCCCATGCCAATGGTCGGCTTATGGCGATTATTTGCCCACCAGGGGGCAGTCAATCCACTAGGGGCTTATCACGCGATTTTCTTAGTTGGGCGTAGTGAGAGAGAAAGAGAGGGTGGGACTCCTCCCTCTCTCTCTCTCTTTCTTTATCCCCAACTAAGAATATAGAGAGGATTAGCCCCACTCGAGCGTCATGCCCCCTGGTGGTCAAAAAATCCTGCTAAGTCGCTCATTATCTCATGAAATGAAGCAAATTTCAGTCACATTTTGCCCATGAGACGAGTGTTAATGCTTAGCATTCGTCTCTTGGGCAAATTTGACTGAAATTTGCTTTATTTCGTGCGATGATTGGCATGGGCTTCTTACCCGCCCATGGGCTTTTTACCCCGTCTTCACCTATGTGTTAATAATAATAAAGACATTTATTATAGAGCGCATATTCTCGACGAACTACTCATGGCGCTTAGCAAAGCTAAAATTCATCCACGTATCGAACATACTCAAGACGCGCTCGCATTCCCACCGTCACCCCCACGCAAACACATACTCATAGATATACAAACATGCACACGCATAATATATGCACATTATGCACAAACGCATCCTTCCCTCCCCACACACAAACACACTCACATCAACGCACACGTGTATACACACATATGCGCGCGTGCACAAACACACACACACACACACACACAAGCATACAAGCTCAGTTACTACATGCCCCGTTCCCCTCCTCCCATCTAATCCGCACACACTTCATTCATGCAGACCCATCACAAGCATTAGCCTTGAGAGAAGAAGTGCGTTTTGAGATTAGCCTTAAAGACTGAAAGAGAGTTTGAATGTCTGAGAGATGGTGGTAGTTTGTTCCAATGTGTTCAATTATTTCTTTGCTTGGTCACTGTGATTATAGCATTTGCATAATGTTGTCCAGGTGTAGAGTGACACAGAGGTAAAGCGTTCGCTTCGTATGCAAGAAACCCGAGTTCGAACCTGGGTCCAGGTTTTTTTTTCCCCTCTCACTCTGCACTAGGCTTTTGCCCTGAAGTGCAGTCTTTCTAAATGAGACCTTGTCGATTTTTAGGTCCCTTTAATTCTGGGTGCGTTGGCACGGGGGGGGGGGGGGGGGGGGACTTTCCTTTCCATCAATTTTGAATCCATTACTTAGGATTTCTTCAATGTTTGGAACTGAGAATAAACTCATCAATTGGCAAACTGTCCCCATTTCAATGCTTACTACGTAGTTTTTCGCACTAATAAGACATTACTTTTTTACCCAGACTGCGCCTTATAATATGAGGTCTGATACAGTACTCCCCGTTTATAGTAAACTCGGTTATAAGAAATTTCGGTTACAGTAAAAGAAAGCACTGGTTCCCGGTAGTATCAACTCGGCGATAAGTTACTTTTGGTTCCCCCGACTGGCTCCTCGGTTACAATAAAAAAAAAATTGTCTTCATGTGTGCACCATGTCTCACCACTTAGCACACGTTCAACCCAGTGGCAACGAAAAAGTTGTTATTTGGTCAAAATGTACACACATCCCCTTTCCTTCCTCATCAGTCACACGAAAATTGCATGCAATTAAAGCAATTTAAAAAATGGGTGGCGCGCCTCTGGCTGTGGCACGCTCTCCAGGTGGGAGCAATACAAATTTTCACAGAGACGCCTCTGTGACATTCAAGTACCAAATACCAAGTACTAGTAAACACTTGTGTTCTGATTCTTAAAAAGACTGTTGAAAGGATAAGACTGAAATCTGTATAATTACACACTTGTCTTTTGCCCATCAGTGCACATTATTCTAAAGTTTGGACTTTGTTGATTTTTAGTCCATTTAATTCTGGGTGCTTTTGGCACAAGGGGGACTTTCCTTTCCATCAATTTTGAATCCATTACTTAGGATTTCTTCAATGTTTGGAACTGAGAATAAACTCATCAATTGGCAAACTGTCCCCATTTCAATGCTTACTACGGAGTTTTTCGGACTAATAAGATGTTTCTGTTTGTCTTTTATTTTATTTTTTTCTCTTTTTCTCATTACTTTTTTACCCAGACATGATAATCTATTATCAGGCATGTCTGTAGGCATAATGTCCAGTAGGCAAAATGTCCGGTGAGCATGGTATAGGCAAAGTGTCCGTAGGCGAAATGTCCGCAGGCAAACTGTTCGGTCATGGTGCGTGTGTGTGTGTGTGTGTGTGTGTGTGTGTGTGTGCGCGCATGCATGTGCATGTGCATGCATGAATAGATTCATTCTGGAAGTTAGAGGTTGTACACTATATGCTTTTACAGCTAGTTTTGTTTTGTGCACAGGGAAATATACCATGTATAAACCCAATCACCTTTCTGGACCTCAAACCATATAAGGGGTAGGATGGGTTTATATTTAGTAATAGCTGATAAGATAAAAAATATCATCAAAACTTTACTATATCCGAACATTTTGAAAAACATTTTAGGGGGCTCCCCGCCTTATAAGCGGGGTGCACAGGTGCGCCTTGTCTGTAAAACGTGGTAATTAAAAGACTCAAATGATCATGATGACCTTTGATGACCATTACAATCCATGAACACCAAAGGGTTTCTTTTTTTGGAAAAATCCTTAAAACCTCAAACCGTGTGTGTGTGTGTGTGTGTGTGTGTGATTGTGTGTGTGTCAAGTCAAAGTCAAAGTCAAAAGTTTTATTTTCAGATGGTACATTGAATAAGCAATAATGTGTGTGTGTGTGTGTGTGTGTGTGTGCAGTGTGCTCGCTACAACCTGGAGCGCCACCTGGAGGACACGCAGAAGACGCACCTGACTCTGGCCTGGGACCTGGTGAAGCGGCAGCAGCAGCAGATCGCCCACCTGTGCGGGGCCCTGCACGCCACCACCCACATCACGGACGGCACCTTCGTGTGGAAGATCTCCTCCTACAAGGCCAAGTACATCGAGGCGCTCTACAAGAACGGCAAGGAGCTGGTCAGCCAGCCCTTCTACACCTCCCGCTTCGGATACAAAGCCGCGCTGTCCGTCTTCCTCAACGGGAACGGGGCCGGGGAGGGGAAGTACCTCTCCGTGTACATCAAACTTTTACCCGGGGAGTACGACAACATCTTGGAATGGCCGTTCCGGTTGCCGGTGTCCTTCACGCTCTATGACCAGCACAGCGAGACGGACATGAGGGCCAACTTGACGGAGAGCTTCGTGCCGGACCCCACGTGGAAGCATTTTCAGAAGCCCGTGAAGGAGGTGGACTCGCTGGGGTTCGGTTACCCCAAGTTTGTGTCGCACGACATTCTCAAGACCAGGGACTACATCCGCGACGACTCCATCATCGTCCGAGCGAGCGTGGACACCAAGAGGTTCATTCTGCCCTGAACGGTTCAGCTGTGCGGAAGCAAGTTTCCGGAATAGCTGCTGCTGCCCCCTATGCTATCCGGAAGTCGTTGTCATGTGTGACTGAACTACAGACGTGTGTGGAATACAGTGCTCTTTCTTCTGTCACTGGTCAGAATTCTGCCGTAAGCCCATTGACAACATGGACTCAACTGATCTAATCTTCAGGATTTGGCTCACTTATTCTCTTCAAGACACACCAGATCAAGTGTCAAAATCACGGGTTCTCCTTCTTATAGCTGGTAAGAAATCTTGTTTTGACCAGGTTTGACTCCCATACAATTGCCCCCAAATCGAAAACGAAACATTTTAAAGAGCAGCCTCAATTTGAAGTTGGGGGCATTTGTATGTGGGTCACAGCTACCCAGAAAAAAACCAAAGGACTTAATCGTGGTGGGTCAGTGGGTCTTTAGCAAACATTTGGTCTTGTTCTTGTAAGTCATTGAAACTCACACGGTTTGCAATATTACAAGACTGTATTATAATATGAAGAGATTGCTTCATTCGTGTGAGGTGTGCAACTTTTCCGCAAAGAAAATGAGTGCTTTGCTTCATTGTAAAGAAAGATGACATAGCCACTTGAAGTTTGTTTTTCTGAAGTCGAGCATTACTCCATTTGGTTTTTTTTGTATGGTTACTTTGGTCAACAAGCCGAAATAAACTGTGCACGAGTTAATAGCCAGATGAGATAGCATCACAAAAACAATAAGGAATCTTATCATTATAGCACTTTCTGACACGGCAAGTCTGTAAAATAATTTACAATGCGGCACTTTTACTTTCACAGTGATTTTGTTTCTATGTAACGTGATGGGCAAAGCTTAAATATTCGCCGCCAATGTTGCATTTATGCACCACAATGGCTTAACACCCATGTCACTAAAAGGCATCAAATCAGGGCTTTTTGTTTTTCGTATTTGGTATATTCTAGTCACAGAGACTTATCACTGTGAAATTCGGGCTGCTCTCGCCCGGAGAGCGCGTCGCCGCAAGTGCAGCGCCTACCCAATTAATTATTTTGGGGGGAGAGAGAAGGGGGTGTGGGCACACTTGGAAAACCTAGCTATCAATTTGGCCATACCAGGCAGCTGGATTTGTCCCTGCTCTTACCGACTTTCAACTGTCGTGGGATTTTTACGTGCGTAAAGCGCACGGGTCAGACTAGCTTTAAATCCCCATCCGAAGGATTCGACGTTCAGTTCGATTTTCCTGTCGAACTAGAAAGAAAGGGCGAGGCCGGGATTCGAACCCGGGTCACTCACGCTGCAGTCACGCATTACATTTGGCAGGCGATCGTCTTAACCACTCTGCCACCTTTCTTGTTATCCGAAGACCCGACTTTCTTAATTTTTGGGAGGTAAGGAAAGGCATTGCTTTATCATGTATAAAGCACAGGGGAAGACGGGGTAAAAAGCCCATGGGCGGGTAAGAAGCCCATGCCAATTATCTCATGAAATGAAGCAAATTTCAGTCAAATTTTGTCCATGAGACGAATGCTAAGCATTAACACTCGTCTCATGGGCAAATTTGACTGAAATTTGCTTTCGTCTCATGGGCAAATTTGACTGAAATTTGCTTCGTTTCATGAGATAATTGGCATGGGCTTCTTACCCGCCCATGGGCTTTTTACCCCGTCTTACCCTATCTGCGACACGTATGTCGCAGAAGAATTCCCAATGTTGCAGATTGTGGAAGAATAGTCTGCATTGACCAATCAGTAATAAGATATTACTTCAGCACGGGGTAGTTATATTGCTACTTTACAACCAGAACGGTCTGAGTAAACAGTCTTGGAAACGCCCACACTGTGCTGAGTCTTGTGAGAGTTCTCCATGTAACTAGATTAGGCCAACACGATACAGATGATTTGTTTCTTCTCTACCTAGTTAAGCTTAACCCTTTCGCCGCCAAAGTTGCATTTTAGCACCACAGTTATTTAACACCTATGTCACTAAAAGGCATCAAATTGAGGTCTATTATCCAAAGACCCTGTTGTCTTAGTTTTGGGAAGTAAGGATGGACCTTATTGTATATATGTCACCGAAGAATCCCCAATACTGCAGATGGATTTTGTTCTCTATCCAGGTAAATTTAATGGACATTTTTGGTTGATATATGGCTGGCGGTGAAAGGGTTAATGGTATTTTTTGGCTAAAAATGACTGGCAGCGGAAGGAAAGAAACCTACTCCAAGTCGTGACGTTTTGTCTGAAATGTGTCCACTGTGACATTGTGTTGGGTGTCGCTTGTTACCAGTTGAATGAAGAGTACTTTATTACTGCTCAGCTGCCTTTATTAATGTGTGCAATTCTAACATTTTTTGAGATTGTGAGTGTTTGTGTGTGTGTGTTCCGTTGTGCTGACGTGTGTGCCTGTGTGTGCGTGTTTATATGTGTGTGTGTTTTATGCACATGCCTGCGTGCGGTAACATAGTTTCATCTGAGAAGGTTGAATATGCGCATCATTAAAATCAAATAGACAATCTTAGTAGGACTCAAGTATTAATTTGATGTTGCCATAATTATTTGCAAAGTTCAGCTATATTCCATTTTTGTTAGTGGACATAAATGGCTTGTATATGACACAATCGTTCAGTATATGTATTCAGTCTCAATAAGCTCAATGGTCAAATACTTTGGATCTAAACTTGTTAATTATGGCATCAACATTAATGTCTCAAATTATTTGTATAAATCAAGTAAATATATTTTCAATGAGGCGGGTACCTATTGCATTTAGAAAGTCCATAAACTCATGGCAGTAACATGTAAATCTAGTCAGGTTTGATGTACAGTACCTTGGTGAAATCACACATGAATTTTATTATTTTTGATTTCTGTTGAAAGGGCATACACATGTATTTGCTTTTGTCAGAATCAAAGTACATGATTATGCTAATAGGATGCATGTGTTTGTATGCATGTGACAACCATAATGTGTATAGAACGTAATGTCTGTGACTATGTTTTTATGCATCCACTTGTTTGTCTGTGTGAAGGCCTTGTGCTGTTAGAATGTACGTATGTATGTGTATGGGTGTATGGGAATGTGTGTGTACGTGTGTGCGCGCACATTGCACGCACGACAAGTAGTAACTGTATTGTCAAAGATACTTGCCTTAGATTTGAACTGTTGTAATGCAGAACTTCTGTTTGCACTTTGCATAAATATGCACTCGCGCGCGTACAAGTGAGGACCTAACGTGCTTGCATATTTAATTTGCATTATACAATTTGCATAAACATTGTTGCTGGTCAGTGTACCCCAGTGCAATGCGAATGGCATAATGAGACAAAGCTATCCCCCAAAGGCATCACAGAGAGAAGTACATAACACTGTTACGATGCCACGTTGTTCAGTGAAGCAGCTTCTCTTGCGGTAAGGGTCGTGTACAGTTTGTTGTTAGTCCCTTATTTCATGGCTGCTATTGCTGTTATCTTCATGGACTGCAGATTCGTTTCTTTCTTCTTGTTGTTGTTATTTTCAAGTACAGTGGGACCTCCCTATTAAAGGCCCCCCACGTCACGTGTCACATTCCCTCTTATGCTAGGAAGATTTCTTAAGACTTCTTACCAGCTATAAGAGGGGAAACACGTGGAAGCCGTGATTTTGGCACGTGCCGTGGTGGGTCTTTAAGACCTCGAAAAGTCAGCCCCAAATAGGTCTTGGAGGGGTCTTAATAGGGAGGTAGTCCGGATATGAAGGGAGGGAAAAATCGGTGAAATATGTTTGGGTCGCATCTTACAAGGAGTCTTACTTAATAGGGGGGGGGGGGGGGGGGGGGGGGGTCACTGTCCAGATTTTCTTGCCTTGAAATTCAGCGGTTAGGACAAGACACCAAGCATTATAGTTAGGTATCGTTCGTCGATATGTTGGTCGGTTATTTTATTATCCTGTGGTTTGTTAATGGTGTTTTGAGGTCATAATACGTCTCACTGTATGTTATCGTTGTGTGTGGGGTTTGCGTCATAACTCCAGGCTGCTTTTGTACAGTGTACGTGTTTTGAGTTTCAAAAGCAACATGGCTTATTACAGTCAATGCAATAGGTTCCATAGGATTAATGAAAACCAGTGGGCGACTATAAATCACGTTTAATTTAAATGAATGTTGAACTAGCTTGTCTGGAAAAGTTTTCCAGACAAGCTAAAGTTCCGAAAATCTGGAAGTCTTTTTCTTCTTCTTCTGCGTTCCCAGGCCATTGACCATAATAAGGTGAGGTATGTATGTGTCCGGTTTTCAGTTTCCACTGGTCTCCCCGCTGCATTCAGCCGACACATTCCGTTTTCGGAGGAGCTCAAAGGAGAAAGTTATTTGGAAGATTTTTTTGGGGGAAAAAAAGACAGAAGAATGGGTCAATAAGACACAAAGATAGTAGATGACAATAAGCGAAGGAAAAGGCAGAGTCAAAGAGAGTGACAGGTTAGAGGAAGTTGCTAGCACAGGACTTCCAGAAAGTGGGGGAACTATTTGTACGAAAGAACCCACCCCCGTGGGATAAATCACGTCTAACTTAAATGAATGTTGGATTCGTCTTTGGAAAAACAAAGTTTTCCAAACAAGCCAAAAGTTCAAGAAATGTGGAAGTCAAGAAATGAAATAAACCAAGGTGGATAACTCTCTATTAAAGGCACACAACTCCACACCAAAGCCACCTGTGGCAACCACCGCCTTGCTCCGTGCAGGTGAGCGGCATAGAGGAACACCACTTCTGTGGAAGTCGACTCTTTTGAAGTGTGCTTGAGTTCAGTGTTGTGTTGAAGTATTTAGTATATTATTGTCACAGAAACTTATCTCTGTGAAATCCGGGCTGCTTCTACCTGGAGAACGTGTTGCTGCAAGTGCAGCGCCACCCAAGAAGGGGACCAAGAAAAACATTTCTGTTCATTTCGTTCAACATTATGCACAAACTACATAATTATTTATTGTGCAGGGGACCAAAAGCCTTTGAATTCAATATTCACATTATCATTATGTAAGTTTGAATTGAGAGCAGCTGTATGCATAAGATGCCTTTATGCATAATCCTGTTCAAACTATTTTGATAAGATAGAAAAATAATTGCAAGACTGTTGCTGGAAATTTGTTCTAGAATGCTGTTGTTTTTGTCTCTTAAATTCAATGCTTTGATTATCTCTTAAATGTTTTTGATCTCACAGTAAAAATGGATATAAAGTGCCATGAGTAGTCAGAACAACCCCCCATCCCCCTACTGTTTCCCCCCCCCCCCCCCCCCCCCGTCTACCCCCCTCCCTCCCCACCAGTTCTTTTTTTTCTTCCTTGTTCCTTGAACAGCTCAAGATATTGATCTATTATTCTAATGCATAGGGGTCTGCTGTTTGTTTTACTCAAACGTTTTTGTCTCCCCCTCCCACTCTCCTATCTCCCTCCCCCACTCTCTCTTTCTCTCCGGGCCCTTTCCGCTACTCCCTTAGGGCATGTACACATCAATGCAGAAACGCATCCGCATATGATACCCCGTCCACAATCCCGGAAAAAAACCCAGCAGCAAATCCATCCGCAATGAAAAGAGATCAGATATACAGTCATCTCCCAGCACATTTCCAAAGACTTGAGAGTCAACTTTTTTCTTCTCTTTCAGTCAAGGGTTGGAATACTAGAAGTGTTGAGAAATGGAACATAGACACTTCAATATGAAACTGATTTCTTTTTGGGGTTCTTAATCTCTCTTTCTTTCTTTCTTTCTTCCTTTCTTTCTTTCTTCCTTTCTTTTATCCTTTATTTATTCCTTTCTTTCTTCCTTCCTTTCTTCCTTCATTATTTTCTTCCTTCCTTTCTTTCTTCTTTCTTTCTTTCTTCCTCGCTTTCTTCCTTCCTTCCTTTCTTCCTTCCTTTCTTCCTTCCTTCCTTTCTTTTATCCTTTATTTATTTATTCCTTTCTTTCCTCCTTCCTTTCTTTCTTCCTTTCATTTCTTTTCTGTTCTTATCTTGTTTTCTGTTTGTCAGTCAATCTGTCTGTCTTTCTGTATGTCCACCCATCTTTCTTTTCTTCTTCTTTCTATCTTTCTTGAATATCTGTCCATGTACCATAATTATTCTTCCCCTTCAAGAGGCATCTGATCTTTGTTCACTCTACATGACCTGTTGATATTTGCATATGTAATTAGCTGATTGACCTTTGTTTGCTGTCTTTGACCTGTTGATATTTGCCTATTATGATAATTGGCCTACAGATGGGGCATAATGACTAATAATAATGAATGAATAATGCTAAGCAGCACAGAAGGCAGGACCAACCACTGATTGTGATGTTAATGTTTGTCACCTATTATGGAGGACTTGGACAATAAAACATGGAATAATGAGTGTGGTTTCTGTGATGTGATGTGTTTGAGAGAGAGAGAGAGAGAGAGAGAGAGAGAGAGAGAGAGAGAGAGAGAGAGAGTGTGTGTGTGTGATTGCGTATGTTTGTGTGTGAGTATGTGTGTATGTGTGTGCATGAGTGTGTGTGTGTGCGTTTGCGTGTATGTATAAGTAACATTATTCAAAATTATGTAAGCTGGCGTCACAGAGAATGTTTCTTTTATCATTTCCAGCCTCATACATCTTGTGTCAAAAGAAATATAACAAACAAAAAAGTACTTTATAAAAAAAAGCACATTTAAAAGATTTTCCAAAAAGCACATTAGAAATATTGTTCAAAATAAAACATTAGAAAGAATTTTTAAAAAATCACTTTAGAAAGACTCAGCAAAGCACATTAGAAAGACTTTCCAATGTAAGTATATCAAGCTTCACTTCAATGTTTGCCTGGAAACGAGCACTCACACATACATGCTCACATAAAGAATCAACGAGACAATGAATTTCATTTCCATTTTTCAAAATTCCTGCACTGCCATTACTTCCAGGATTTTTTTCTCTGATCAGCCAAACACGACACTATCTTACCAACATCTTTTCTTTCATGTCATCTGTTTGTCATCTGTTCAGCTCGTTCTTCAAATCTGTTATGTTAAAATGAATTCTTTAAAAAATGTCAACATGAACCCTGAGATAATAGCTGTCTAGACCTTAGCAGAGCAGGGTATGGATAGTAGTGAGAAAAATGAGGGTGGGGCTTCGGTGGAGGTTGCTCATTCATCCATCCATCCATCCATCCATCCCCCCCCTCTCTCTCTCTCTCTCTCTCTCTCTCTCTCTCTCTTGTCCAGGAATCTGTCCACTAAAGGGAGGGCAACAGCTTTGAATCACACACAAACACACACACACACACATATATATAGAGAGAGATATATACACACACGCGCACGCACATACACACACACGCGCGCGCGCGCGCGCGCACACAAACACACACACACACACACACACACACACACACACACACACTTGTTTACAAATTCTTAAAAAAAATTATTCATCAGCTGAACATTAAACATTGTCGGAAATTTATAAAAGAAAGTACTTGTGACCAACCGTAAATGAACAATAATAACATTGACTGTAGACCCACTGAGCCGGCTGGATTAGGTCCCTTGGTGTTTTTTCTGAGTCGGTGTGGCCCACATACAGACTTTCATCATATACGATCGAGGCTGCTCTTTAAAATGATGTATCGTTTTCGTGCATGAGGAAATTTGTATGGGAGCCACATTTGGTCAAAATAAGATTTCTTACCAGCGAGAGAGTGGAAACACGTGAAACCCGTGATTTTCACTGACGGACCTGGTGGGTCTTTACCAACCAGAGTGTTGCCAAGAATGACAACACGCCTCCGCCACAATAGTCATTCAACAGGATGCATTAATAAAATGATTCTGCATAAACTTTCACAAAACAGTGGGCATATAGGGGAAGACGGGGTAAGAAGCCCCCCCCCCCCCAATTATCTCATGAAATGAAGCAAATTTCAGTCTCATTTTGCCCATGAGACGAGCGTTAATGTCTAGCATTCGTCTCATGGGCAAATTTGACTGAAATTTTCTTTATTTCATGAGATAATTGGGGTGGGCTTCTTACCCGCCCATGCGCTTTTTACCCCGTCTTCCCCTAGCACAGAAATAGCCAACGACACATGAATAAAGGGAAACAAGAAACAGGTGTGAAGCACAGAAATAGCCAACGACACATGAAAAAAGGGAAACAAGAAACAGGTGTGAAGCACAGAAATAGCCAACGACACATGAATAAAGGGAAACAAGAAACAGGTGTGAAGCACAGAAATAGCCAACGACACATGAATAAAGGGAAACAAGAAACAGGTGTGAAGCACAGAAATAGCCAACGACACATGAATAAAGGGAAACAAGAAACAGGTGTGAAGCACAGAAATAGCCAACTGCTTTCTCATGGAGCAGGATAAATTAAAAAAATCACAAATACTCTTTTCAATTCTGTAAACTAAAAATCAAACAAGGCAACATTATCAAAAACTCCACACACATAAAGACACACTGACGGGTTTTTTCTGGGTAGCTGTGACCCACATACAAATGCCCCCAACTTCAAATTGAGGCTGCTCTTTAAAACGATGTTTCGTTTTGAATTTGGGGGCATTTGTATGGGAGTCAAACCTGGTCAAAACAAGATTTCTTACCAGAGGGAAAACACGCGAAACCCGTGATTTTGACACGTGATCTGGTGGGTCTTAAAAATTCTACAACAACCTTTTTTTTATTCCCGTACTATTAAAGTCTGAAGTATGCAAACCACGGCCATGATAAATGTCCCAGAAACACTGCAGGGTGAAGCGACGTTAGTGTCAGGTTGGAGGGTGGTGGTAGTGGTGTCCTGAGATGGGTCATGCCTGGGAGCGACTTGGTGACTTCGACCTGCAATGCAAACAGGGACATCTTGGCATTTTGGTATATTCTAGTCTCCCCGCGGGGATACCGGGGGGTCTTTCGTAAAACAATAGTCCCCCCACTTCATTCTTGAAGGTTATGTTCTTGTAACTTCCTCTAATCTACCACTCTCTTTGACTCTGTCTTTTCCCTTTGCTTTCTATCATCTACCATCTTTCTGGCCTATTGGCCCATTCTCCTGCCCTTTCCCTTTGCTTTCTATCATCTACCATCTTTCTGGCCTATTGGCCCATTCTCCTGCCCTTTCCCTTTGCTTTCTATCATCTACCATCTTTCTGGCCCATTCTCCTGCCCTTTTTTTTTTAATCTTCCAAATAATTGTTCTCCTTTGGGGTCCTCCGAAATCGGAATGTGTCGGCTGTGCGCAGCGGGGAGACCAGTGAAAACTGAAAAACCGGACATATATGTACCTTACCCATTATGGCCATATGGCCTGGGAACGCAGAAGAAGAAGAAGAAGAAGGTGTACTCTAGTCCCATACACTTGTCTCTGTGAAATGTGGGCTGCTCCCACACTGGAGAGAGCACTTCGCTGCAAGCGCAGTGCCGCCTTGGGGGTGGTGGGGGTGGTGGGGGTGGAGAGGGGGGTAGACTTGGGAAACCTCGCTATCAATTTGGTCATACCAGGCAGCGGGAGTTCTCCCTACTCTTACCGTCTTTTAACTGCCGTGGGATTTTTACGTGGGTAAAGCGCACGGGGGAGACTTGCGTTAAGTCCCCCCCCATCCGAAGGACTGGACGTTCAGTTCAATTTTCCAGTTGAACTAGAAAGAAAGGGCGAGGCCCAGATTTGAACCCGGGTCACTCACCATAGAAATTGGCAGGCGAAAGTCTTAACTTGACCACTCTGCCACCTTCCTTCCTACCTTGTTTGAAGAAGAAACAGAAAAGGCTTTTCTTTTTAAAAATCTCTGTGACTTTAAAACCTAATATTTTTTTTGTTCTACTTTTGGGAGACATTCCTTTTACGCAATTTAGCACAGGTGTAATTAAAGTAACACATTCTTTTAGAATGTCCATTATTAATAATAATAATAATAATTTAATTCATTTTAAAAAGTGACGCCTGTCCCTCGCGAGGCTCCAGGCGCCATTACAAAGATAAAAACCAACAGGTTTAAGAAAGAAGAGAAAGGAGACATACAAGATTAAAACATAAAAAAGAACTTTGACATCGTAAGAACAAGATATCATTAGAAAACATTAAAATTAATACATGCGGGGAACATATACCCCCAGCCCCTCCACTCTCTCACCACCCCCTTCCCCTCCCCCCTCCCTCACCCCGCGCTGTCTCCCCCCCTAAAAAACAACAACAGCAAAACACACCCTCCACTCTCTCTCGCGCCTTCTCACTCACACACACACACACACGCACGCACTCACCTACACACACGCAATCACACACACACCGTTTGGAATAAGACATATCAGCAGGTTGACGGTTGATACACGTCAGATTAATCATGGTTAAAATAGGTATGGAATAAGAAGGTCTTCATGCCTGATTTAAAAGCGTTAAACGTTTGTGCATTACGAAGGGCTAAAGGTAACGAATTAAAAACAGTAGGGCCAGCAAAAGAAAAAGAACGCTTGCCATATGTCTCCAGGCGAACTCGCGGGATGGCCAAATGACCAGCGTCTGAGGAACGGAGAGATCTCGATGGTGTGTATGGCACAACTAAGTCTGAAAGATAGGAGGGAGCAAGATCGTGGAGGCATCGAAAACAGAGGGTGGCAATTTTGTATTCGATACGGGCTCGAACGGGAAGCCAGTGCAGCTCCCTCAAGAGAGGCTTTGCATGGTCGAATTTGCGTTTTCTGAGGACTATGCGTGCAGCATGATTCTGAGCTCTCTGCAGTTTGTCGAGAAGCGTGTTTGGGAGACCAAAAAACAAAGAATTGCAATAGTCCAGTCTGGACAAAACAAATGCTGACATGAGCTTTTTGGCCGCATCAATGGTAAGAAAAGGACGGATATGACCGATTCTGCGGAGCTCAAGATAGATGGTCCTGCACAGTAGCTTTATATGGTTCTCCATTGAGAGTACACGATCCAGATGTACCCCAAGATTCCTAACGGACTCGGCAAAACAGATGTCTTCACCAGACACAACAAGAGAACTGCTGTTGGAGACTGCTTTGAGCTGCCTGGACGTTCCAACTGGGATGACCTCGGTCTTCCCATCATTCATTTTCAGCTTGTTCACAGTCATCCATTGTTTGACAGATTCTATTGTCTGCTGAAGAGTGACAACAAGCTGGGGAAACTGACAGGGTTGTGCCGACTGATGCAGCTGTGCATCGTCAGCGAACATGTGATGCATAACATCAAACTGCCTGATCCACTGACTGAGAGGTTGAATGTACATTGTAAATAGCACAGGTCCTAACACAGAACCCTGAGGTACTCCATATTTCAGAGAAACAGATTTTGAAACTTGATTGAGTACAACAACAGACTGGAATCGGTCACTCAAGTAAGATGTGAACCATTTAAGAACATAACCTGACAATCCAAAAGAGACTTGTAGTCTCTTAAGCAATATGTTATGGTCAAGCGTATCAAACGCGGCCGACAGATCAAGTAGGGATAGCAAAGATATATTACCATTGTCACAAGCAGAGAGCAGATCATTGACAACACGAAGTAAAGCTGTCTCTGTGGAATGATTTGCCTTGTAGGCAGACTGGAAAGGCTCAAGCAAGTCAGACTGACTCAAATGATTGAGCAGTTGACACAGAACAACCTTCTCCAAGATTTTAGAAATAAAAGGCAAATTTGACACAGGCCTGTAATTCTTCATTACGTTTGGATCGAGATTGGACTTTTTCAACAGAGGTGTCACAATAGCATTTTTGAAAGAAGAGGGTACAGTTCCAGTACTCAAGGAGTTATTGACAATGGTGGTGATAACAGGTATTAACTCATCAAGACACTGATACATGAGATCTGCTGGGATGGGGTCAAGGCTGCAGGATTTTTTGGGTGTATTAACAATAATAACCCTAACCTGCTCTTCTGTCACTGGTGTAAAATCAAGCATTGGTTTTCCAGTAAAGACAGAAAAATATGGGCTTCCACCTGCTTTGTCAAGTTCTGACCTGAGCTGTACAATTTTATCAGTGAAAAAGTCACAGAACGCATCAGGTAACTGATCAGCTGGTATGTTGTTTGGTAGACTATTGTCTTTACCCTTCCCTGTAAGATGACCCACCAAACTGAACAAGGCCTTGCTAGTTGTGCATTCTTCTACCCTAGCGCTAGTGTGAACTGTCCTGACTTCACTGATCAAGTCCTTAGTGTCCTCTCTGCGTTGCTGAAACATCTGTCGATGAACCACCAGGTGTGTCTTCCTCCACTGACGCTCTGCCTGTCGACGTTGTTGCTTGGACTGCTTCACTTCCAACGTGAGCCAAGGTGCAGAAGGCCGGTCTGTTACACAGCGAGTCGTAAGGGGAGCGTGTCTGTCGAGTACTGCTTTCAGACCCTGGTTGTAATCAATAACAGGGTCCTCCTCGCCAAACTGGAGTGTTGCCACATCATTTTTGAAGGTTGTCATGTTGACTGCGCGCAGGTTTCTTGACGTAACAGTACGTTTTTTTGGTCCAGGCTTTGCTATTGTCATTGTTATACAAACTATCTGGGATACAAGTCGCGCAAATTGGAACTTTAAAAGATGTAGTCATGAAATCAGTGATCTAAATTGCTACAGTCTTATCCAGCTCTGGAATTGCAAGATTACTATAGTTCATGAGTTAATTAACTTTTTGTTTTCTTTGTCACTTTTTTTTTTCCTTTTCTTTTTTTCTATTAATTTATTAGGGTGTTATTTTGTGTGTGTTTTCTCTTCCACATCCACAGACATCATATGCATAGTTACACTTACTCATACACACGCACTCATATTCACATAAATACACACGTGACACACACGCACATACACACGCGCGCACTCACGCACACATACCTTTTTTTTTTAATAGTCTAATATCACCATTGTGTGAACAGACTTTGAATTAAATCATTCAAATCAAATTAATTAAAGTAAGCGCAATTGAGATGCGCCGGAACATGTGCGATGAAAATGATGTTTTACGTCCTCTCGGTCATAGACACATACGGGACATTTGTAAATACAAAGATGGTGGGAACAATACTGGCTGCAATGCCCGGAGGCAGTGCAACACCAGTAAAGTCCCGAGTTTTTAACAATATAGATAGGTGTAGCGGTAACCACGCCTCGGATAAACCTCATTGGTGCCGCTACATTGTCTAACTTTTGACTCTAACCCGGAACAGGTGCTGGTAGTAAAAACAATACGGTGTACCTTGGGCGCGGCCTTCACAGTGACATCCCTGCTCGTTGCGGTACAGGAAGGGCGTCACCAGTCCACAGTCATGGCAGCAGAAGCTGGACACACCAGGGGTCGCCTCCGCCCCCTCCGAAGAATCCGCCGACATCTTCACTGCACAGTTGTTGCAGATGGCGCCACTGCTGCAGTTACCACCAGCGTCTGTTGAAATGTTTATCAATGTACATTATTAAACACATTATAGCATAAAATACAGTTGTGGCTTAATCCTTCACAAAGTTCAGAAAACCCCGGTGAAATATTGGGTAAATGTTATGCTCTTGTTGTGTGTTTTTTGTGTGGTGGGTTTTTTCGTGGTTGTTCTTTATCTACATTATTATATTTATAGGGGAAGACGGGGTAA
>CM065702.1:6478979-6516479 GCA_017654935.2 Phymorhynchus buccinoides
TGTTCATGTTGATTTGGAAAATAAAACATTATTTACACCAGAGAGAGAGAGAGAGAGAGAGAGAGAGAGAGAGAGAGAGAGAGAGAGAGAGAGAGAGAGAGAGAGAGAGAGAGAGAGAGAGAGAGAGAGAGAGAGAGAGAGAGAGAGAGAGAGAGAGAGAGAGAGAGAGAGAGAGAGAGAACTGAGTTGAATGGAAATAATTTTATTTATAGAGGGTGGGTGATAGGATAAGCAAAGTACATGCTTTTTTTTTAATACCCAGCCCTATATATGGCGTATGTTGCAGGGCAGACGTTGAGCAGCAGGACCATGGTGGCTCCGGGCGGGAGACGTGGCTGTCTGAGGACCTCGCTGGCTGGCCCGCTGGCCTGCTTTATTGGGTGTTCGGGCTGGTTTTTAGTTCAGCGTAGTTATAAGCTTTTTACTCTTTTTAGCAGATCTAGCTTTGTTTTCAGTAAGGTTTTTGGTAGCTTTCTGTAAGTGTGTGTGTGTGGCGCATGTGTGCGTGTGAATGTGTGTGTGAGAGAGAGAGATTAGTAAGTTATTTATGTAGTTTTGCTTAGTCTTAGACAGTAAGTGTGGTTTGTGTGAAACACGAAACGGACCTTATAACTCCGCCGTTTTTCGACCGAATCGCTTCAAATTTGCTGTGAGCCCTAACAGGGCGATGGCAACGGCAACCGAGGCGGCCGTATCATTTGCGCGGTTTCGCAAATGCGCGAAACGCGCATCCGCCGGCCTCTCGGCGCCCGTATCTCCGGCGTTTCAGGGCCGATTGCCTTCGAATTCGGCAGGAAGATGACCGGGGCCGGGGATTATCCGTGTGCCAAACCGGAAGCGCATCCATTACTTAGGCGCATAACAGCAGCATGATGCAAAACGGGCCTTATAACTCCGCCGGTTTTCAACCGAATCGCGTCAAATTTGCTGTCAGGCTTGCTGTCACTGGGACAAAGCCTGGCAGCAAATTTGAAGAAAATCGGGAGAGCGCGTCACTCTCAGAGCAGCGCCAACGCGAAACGGGGCTTTATAACTCTGCTGTTTCTTAACGAAATCGCTTCAAATTTGCTGTACTCAGCGTTACCAGTACTTGGCCTTACCGTTACTAGGCGTTACCCTTACTAGGGAGAGCGCATCACTCTCAGAGCAGCGCCAACGCGAAACGGGGCCTTATAACTCCACCGTTTCTTTACCAAATCGCTTCAAATTTGCTGTACTCAGCGTTACCAATACTTGGCATTACCGTTACTAGGCGTTACCGTTACTAGGCGTTACTGGTACTCGGCGTTGCGCTAGTCATAATAAAAATTAAACAGGCTGAACAACAAAGATATCCTAACAAGTTGTTTGATATGACAAACTCAAAATGCAGTCACTGACACGACAAAGCCGGATGGTTAAAAGAAAATGAAGGATAAATGAATATTCAATTCAATTAAAAGGAAAATTATGCGCATACGATTAGAATATTGTAGGCAACTAAAAAAGTGACCCTTATCATAGAAACTGGTGTTTTGTCGGGGCAGCCATCCCCAACCGAGTGTGTCCGCAGGTGGCGGTTGGCAGAGTGGCCTCCAGCAATGGTGGTTAGCTGTGATTTGTGACGGTGCATGAAGAAAATCTGCCATAACTGATTTTTACTGACGCAAATTGAGATTTTGCAAGATCTTCCAGATCCTCACAATTCAAGACAAAATTTTAATATGTTTGCGAATTTTTAGGTTTGCTCAGTTTAGCTAAAACAATTTCAGATTTTGCATGATCTATCAAATCCGCAATTCATCTGAAGAACACAAATTTGTCAAAATGTTCAATTATACAGGTTTTTGTCATGCATCGTCACAAATATAGTCCCGGACCAACTGGCACCTGAATTTTAAGGAGAGAGAGAGAGAGGAACACCACACTGTGACACTGACACACACACACAGCCACAATTGAAGGAATAAGCACAGTACAGGCTTGTTTACATCTCGCCAACAACAAAGAAGAAGAGAGGGAGAGAGAGACAGATAGTGTGTTTCACTCTGTTTCTTTCTCTCGGACACTGTGTGTGTGTGAGCAGAGAGAGAGAGAGAGAGAGAGAGAGAGAGAGAGAGAGAGAGAGAGAGGGAGAGAGAGAAACAGAAACAATCAATGATCAGTCCTGATCGAATGCCACAAAATTGGGACAGCCAGATTTGGTGCACATTTTATATTTATTTTTATTTGTTTTGAACAATAAATAACATGGCCTTAGTATGAAAGCAGCTATAGTTGATTTTCCAAGCAAGTGTCACAGATTTGTAGAAACAATATCACGTAATAATAATAATATAATGATGTTATGATTGTTATACAACAGAAGAAAGAGAATGAAAGCTTAGATAACCATGAACAAATGTGATAAAGAACAAGAAGTGTTAAATAACTACACATACAAAGCATAGATTCTAACAAACATAACGTCATTATAATCATATAAAAGTTCATATAGAGTTCAATAATCACAAACATATCACGTAATTTACAGGCCACAGAATTCAACAGTGCATAACTAACACCAAATGACAAGAGAGTCAACAAAATCTATAGTTTTAACTACATGTATCCTATCAGTATGTTAATAAGCATCGACAAGTTTAATGAAGTGAAAAATCAACAACACATGTTAAAAGAAACGATCATTCCAAAATGAATCATTACATATAAAATGACGGAATTGTAAGCCTAAAAAGACTATATTTTACTGCAATGTGAGTGAACTGTTGTCGGTTTGTTGTGGAACCTACCAGAATATGGTGAGTTGTTCATTTCAACTCTCGACCCCCTTACTTTTTTCTGTTTAGAGTATAGAAAGGGCGCATGCGCCGGATTGGGCGCATAGGTCAAAGTTATTTTAGGAAAAGTTTTAGCTAATAGGCCGTAAATTACGGTAATACATAACATACAGTTAACACTAGAATTCAACAACCCAAACTATCACTATGTAAGAGAGTCAACAAATGTTTTCACAGTAGTTTTAACTACGTTGTATCCTATCAGTATGTTAATATGCAGGGTTAGGTTTAGGGATAGTGCTAGTATTCAATAACACATAGCTAAAAGAAAAAACATTCCAAAATGAATATGAATATAAAATACATTGAAAAATGAAAACAGACAAAATTCTTTCCAGTTATAAAATCACAACTATGTTCACCTTTAATAATATAATCATGACAGTATTGAAAGATGTAGGTTATGATCATTGTAACATTAGCATAATTTAGGAATGCATCAAATAAAATGAACACATAGCAACAGCAAAAATTTCCATTCAGTTTAAAAAAAAATCTAAGAATTATTCTAAAAACGTCTTCTTCAAAAACATTTTTGAAAGATTCTTATCAACAAGTTACAAGTACTGAAGTTATTGTGCAGCAGCAGCCAAAGGGATTGGGGGCCTTCCCCGATACCAGCTCTCCTCCAATCCCTCTGATCGAGAGAGTGGGAATCTACCCTGGGCAAAGCACCCACACTATAAACAAATTGTAGCCTGGTAGTCGTAGTCAGAAACGACACAGGCCTACATACACTATAAAGCACCAAAGTAAAAGGACCAAACTAACACTTGCAAACAAACATTTCACATATAATTCCTACATTAATAAATCCAGTCAAATCTCTTACGATTACTGCTATTTGGTTGAACAGAAAACATCCCAAATGTTATTTTTTTAAAATGTAATCTACGAGTAATTATATCTTTAACACGGGTGATATTGGGAAAAAAACAAGAACAAAAGAATGTAAAATGACAGAGTAGACAAATGTTTTGTTTGTTGGTAAGTCAGTTGAGTCATATACGAGTCCAAGTCCAGCAGCTCGATTGCACAAGTTCAGGTATACACACAAATCTGTGTCTTTTCATTTCTTTTTCCCCCCGATCAGGTTGGATGAAGCACCAAGAAATAAATTTATTGCTTAATAAAGTTAATTAAAACCTATAATAAAATACATGTCAAACTTTCATCACAATGACATCAACATAATTTATTTTCCACAAATATCTAAAAAACTAAAAAACACTGAACGAGCCAACAACTAATCACACACACACACACACACACACAGTACACGCAAAAGCCAAAACACACACACACACTACATGCAAAAGCCAAAACACACACACACACAAACAAACAAAAACATACACACACACACACACACACAGTACACGCAAAAGCCAAAACACACACACACACACAAACAAACAAAAACATACACACACACACACACACACACACACACACACAACACACGCAAAAGCCAAAACACACACACACACATAAACAAACAAAAACATACACACACACACAGTTTATTGGGCACACATTCTTATAACTAAATTGATATGTCCGACAATTTGTCGTCCACAGGGCAGAAAGAGTTCATCCTAGCTGGCACTGCAGTCTGGGCGGCTACTGCTACCGTCTTGACAGCTCAATGTGGAGTCTTTCGGTGAACGTGGAGTCCTTCAGATGAGACGATAAACAGAGGTCCTGTGTGCCCATGCACTTAGCATACGTTAAAACAAGTGGCAACGAAAAAGTTGTCATTTGGTCAAAATTTACCCACCCACCCTTTCCTTCCTAATCAGTAACACAAAAATTGCATGCAAACATTTTTCTTTTTAAATTGGGCTGCGGTGCGCTCTCCAGGTGGGAGCAACCCGAATTTAACAAGAGACGCCTCTGTGACTATAAAGTATCTAATACCTAATGTAAGAAACAAGCACCAAGGCCTAGAGAGGGAAGAACTAGCGTACTGCACGCCCAACAATCTATAGGCATGGGTGACGGTAAAAGATTCTCTCAATCCTGAAACGACACATTTCAATGCCCTCTGATCTTCCCAATCCTGAAATGGTGACCGCATTAAAAATAATTTTCAATGTGTGTGCCTGTGTGTACAGGATTGTCGGGGATAGAGTTAGAATTGCATGTCTATCATCTCGTTTTAATCTACCATCAATTTTGGCACTGATGTTGTAAGAGCGCGGATCCGGAAAACAAGATGGCCCATCCTGGAGTCTTTTTCTATCAGGTTTTTCAATCCTGATTTCAGGAGCATGCCTGAACTACTTTCACTCGTATGTATGCCCAACAATGAATGAGGCTTTATACTGCTTCTTCGTGTTGCCCAGGGGCGATAATTTTATGTAGGTGGCGCTTTTACGTGAGGCCCTCTGTTCACTTGAAAGAGAGAGAAGGAGGGAGAGAGGAGGGAGGGACACTGGACACTGGACAACTTTATTTGACAAGGATAAAGATTTTAGGCGATGCCTATTCTTACAATCTGTCCTTGGATTAAAAACAAAACAAAAACAAATTTAAGAAACAAAAAACATTTGCAAACATACTCTCTCTCTCTCTCTGACTCCCATACACACATACATTGTTTATACATACATATAAAAAATATTTAAAAAATACACATAGTGAAACAAATAATTGATGACAAATCGGAGGTGAAAGCAACATCAATCCAAACACATTTAACAAGCAGTTTAAACTTAAAGGCAAACCAATAAACAAAGCATAAAACTGAAATGTAAACATTCAATTGACATATACCATGCATATAACATGTAGTTGTACACAAGGCAATAAAGTTATACTGTGCATTCAAAATGACACAGGATTTAAGCAGGGCTGTAAATTATGTTTGCTCGCACCATCTTTTTGTATCATGAGATGGAAGGGCATAACTGAATGGCAGAGGGAAGGGAATTCCAAATTGAGGAACCTGAGAAGGCAAAACTTGATTTGTATTTGTCAATTCTAGTGTTTGGCAAAATGTAGTTGCTGGAACCATAACGATGTGATGCCGGGGTAACTAATGATTTTAGGTATTGTGGGACCAAGTCATTATGCACTTTGTACATGATGATTGCTTTGTTGTACTTTAATTGTGAATCTAACGGAAGGATGTTTAATTTTGCTTGTTTTTCTGATGTGGTGAGGTTTGCGTCAGGAAGAATAATTTTAGCTGCTCTTTTGTAGATAGAATTGAGTTTTAATAGGTGACATTTGGCGGTAGAATCCCAAACTACAGATCTATGCATAGTTGATGTGAGAGAGACAGTGGGCATGAAAGAATATTTTGCGTTCCTCTGTATCTATGAAAGGTTTAAGGTTTTTTAGTAGGAATAGGCTACGCGCAAGCTTGTGTGCTACTTTCTCAATATGGGTCTGCCACTTCAGTTCTTCGTCTATGATCACACCCAGGACGCGGTGCTCTTTTACTTGGTCAATGACGTTATCCTTTAAATAAACTTTGAGATTTAGAGGTTCGTTCTGATGTTTTTGTCTTGAAGTAATTACCATGCTTTTGGTTTTTGTAGGGTGGATGACCATCAGGTTTTGGTCACACCAGGCAGAAACATCATTTAAAGCTGTTTGTAATGAGGTTTGAATGGAGGATAAACGAGCTGCACTAGAGTGGAGGAAGGAGTCGTCAGGGAGTGAGAGAGAGAGGGAGGGAGAGAGAGAGAGAGAGAGAGGAGAGAGGGAGAGAGAGAAGGAGGGAGAGAGATATGAGCTAGAGAGAGTAGACCTAGCATGCCTAGGCCGTGCAGGCTTTAGGGCCTACGTGCAAGCGCCACCTAGTGACGAATCGGTGGAAAGATCATTTTCAGTATAAAGCCTCATTGGGCGCATGCACAGGTATCCCCGGTATTGTAAACCAGTTTGTAAATGACCAGAACGAGCTAACCCCAGCTGGCATTGCCCTCTGGGTGGCTGCTACTGCTATCACCGCCGTCATCCTGACTCCCGTCGTCACCGGCACTGCCGGCAGCATTGCTGAAGTCCCCGTACGACATAGCCATGGGCGACGTCATGCCAAAGTCGCGGGCCAAGGCGTCCAGATCATCCTGACTGATGTTTCCCGACAGGTCCAACCAGTCCGCCAACAGCGAGGACGACAGAGGGCTCAGCTCCGCCGTGCGACTGAAAGAGAGAAAACGCACACAAATTAGCTAAAAGCTGGCGCCACACACGCGTAAAATCGTATGGGGATGCAATGCGATTGGGTCACGTGAGACATGATTCAATGTGGATACCGAGGGATCTTTCATACAAATAATTCCCCCACCTTCTGTGCTTCTTGCAACTTCCTCTAATCTGTCACTCGCTTTGACTCTGCCTTTTCCTTTCGCCTACCATCGTCCACCATCTTTCTGCCTATCCTGTGGTCCGTTCTCCTGCCTTTACTTTCAAGAAATTCTTTCAAAGATTTTTCTCCAGCCTAAGTCGGGCATGCCGGAGCTAACTATTTCTTAAAGTTAGGCGCATAAAGGCAGCATGACGCATCTGCGCTCATAATTGACAGGAAACTGTCCCGAGCGAGCGATGAAGAGAGAACAGGGCTCACAGAATGGGGGTCCATGAAGCAAGGACCCTCTAAAAGAATGTGCAGGGGGTCCCTGGGATGCACAAAAAAAAATCTTTTTAGCATTCGCCATGCCATTGGGACCCTCTATCCCGCCTCTATGACCCTCTATACTGTAAGTGAAGGAGTCCCTGGGACCCCTTGTTTTGTGGGACGATTGGGAGCCCTGAGGACACCCTATACTGTAAGTGAAGGAGTCCCTGGGACCCCTTGTTTTGCGGGACGATTGGGAGCCCTGAGGACACCCTATACTGTAAGCGAAGGAGTCCCAGGGACCCCTTGTTTTGCGGGACGACTGGGAGCCCTGAGGACACCCTATACTGTAAGTGAAGGATTCCCTTGGACCCCTTGTTTTGCGGGACGATTGGGAGCCCTGAGTACACCCTATACTGTATGCGAAGGAGTCCCAGGGACCCCTTGTTTTGCTGGACGATTGGGAGCCCTGAGCACTCACCTGGCGTTGTCCATGGCGTCGGCCATCAGCACGTCCAGGTCCATGCCCACACCGTAGCCCGCCCCCGTGCCCTTGGGGGTCAGCGACAAGGACGGGGGGAAGATGCTGGACAGCTTGCTGCTGAGCATGGCCACCAGGTCCACCTCGCCCTGCCTCGGGGCAGACACCCGCAGCTCAGGACCCGGCCTCCGCTCACCCTGCTGCTGGGGAGGGTGCAGGTGTGCAGGAGGGGCTGGCATGTGGTGGTGAAGGTGCTGGGGGATGGGAAGAACCTCGGAGGACTGAGAAGGTGAAGAAGAAGGAGGAGGAGGAGCTGCGGTGGAGGCCTGTATTGGAAGAGCGTTGTTGTGGAATGGTTGCGGGTTTTGGAAAGCTTCAGCGTTGGGGAAAAGGCTGGGAGGAGGATGAGAAGGCGCGGCCTGGTTCTGCTGAGGACTTAGAGAAGGTTGGGGAAGATCAGGGTGCGATCCTACAACACCCATGTGCGTGGTGAGTCCTGGGTGCGTGCCTCCCAGGACCCCGTGGGTCAAGACAGGGTGGGGCTGGGTTCCTGGGTGGGTTTGTGTTCCTAGGTGGGGGTGGTGGGCTTCCATGCCGAAGGAACCCTGCATGTTCGCTGCGTCTCCGGAACCCAGCATCTGAAAGTCTGAGGCTGCCGCACTGTAGCGGCTGAAAGGAAGCGCGATGTGACTTGCAGCCTCAACGTTGCCTTGATGGCTGCTATCGTGTCCGTAGTTCACACCGGTGTTGGTGGGCATGAAGTAAGACTGAGGCACAGGTCCTGTCACTGTTGATGACGTCTGGGCTGGAGGGAAAACCAGGCTGCTAGACCCTACTGGGAATCCCGCGTTATGAAAACTTGAGCTCTGAATCGCACTGGCGTTTAAGTTTGAGGCATTCTGCATCGTCTGCGTCAAAAAAGCCTTGTCGGAGAACTCAGAGTTTTGCTTGGTTTGACTAGAGAAGTACTGGCAAGGCGCAAACCCACAATCCTCCTGTTTGATGTTCTCTAAACCACTGGGAGTTGTTTCATGAGAAGCAGCGGCGGCAGTGCTGCCGAATGCACTCATCTTCACGTCCGAAGCGTGGAAATTCCCTGCCCCGAAAGACTGCAAGTTAGCTGTGCCAGACACAGAGACGCCCGGTTCCAGTTTGTGGTAATGCCTCTCTAAAAACTCCACCAGACTCTGAGGCAGCTGAGCCGAACCTTGTCCGCCGGTCGTCGCAGCGAAGTTCGCCTGGAAAGGGTTGGTAGGGGCAGGCGCAGTCTGGCTGAAGGGCATGTCTGGTCCTGTAGCGTGGAAAGCATGGTGGGGACTGTGACTCTGCTGGCTGGGAGAAGCGGTGGATCGGTGCTGTGGACTGCTGGAAGGATCTGGAGAGAAGCCAGCGGTTTCCTGGGACCCTCGAGACGGACTGCGCACGCTGCTGTTACCGCCTGCTTCTCCCGCGCTCTGTCTCTTCTCCGCGGTGAAGGCGACCGGTGGAGACGGCTTCAGGGCTTCCTTCAGAGCCTCAGCCTGCGTGGGGCTGATCTGCAGCTGGCCCACCCCGCCCCCCTGCCTCTGCAAGTTCTCCAAAGACATCATGCCCGCTTCAGAGAACAGGGTCTGGGAGTTTGTCGGCTGCTGATGGACAGCTGAATGCCCCTGCTGCAAAGATCCATGTGTCTGCTGCAAAGATGAATGATCCAACTGCTGCAGAGAGGAATGCCCCTGCTGCAAAGATGAATGCCCTTGCTGCAGAGAGGAATGCCCCTGCTGCAAAGACGAATGCCCCTGCTGCAAAGAGGGCTGCCCCTGGAGTCCCCGTGGCAGATTGGCGTGGGACAGAATGACCTGGCCTGGGGAAGTTCCCAGCACATTAGGGTCGACACTCATCTGACTCCCCCCCATCAAAGACGACGGCGGGACCACCCCGGCAGGGAGCACGGACGGAGGGGTGGATGTAGGGGTCGGGTGAGGAGGGGACAGCCCCTGGGGAGGGCTAGGGGCGGGGTGGAGGTACACGATGCTGGCCAAAGGTGGGGTGGGCGGGGTGGTGGAGTGGGACTCGGTGGGTAAGGAGGACTGAGAGGTTGTGGTGATGGTGGAACTGCTGTTTTCTCTCTTCTTTTTCTGCATGGTCAACCAGCGCGCCAGCAATTCCTTGTCTGCCTCTGAGAGCTCCGATTGGGGAGACACGGCCTCTGAAAGGATGAAACAATGGAGAGTTTAGTAGCGCTGCATGTAAGGGTTATTAAACAGCATTTTTCGATTCTTGCGATATCTTTAAAATATACCAGTGTTTTTTTTTACAAAAAGGCGCATCTTATAAGGCGTACCCCCCAAATTTTACACAAAATTCAGATTTGGTTATTACACTTTTTTATTATTTTGTTCATATTATAAGGCGCAGGGGTCTCAGTCTGGGGAAAAAGTATCGCCTTATAGTCTGCAAAATATGGTATTAAATCTTCTAGTACCATCGCCGAATACATTCGCCCACGACATCGCTCTACAACTCCCACCAAATGCAAAGACATTCACTGCCAAGCACCCTGCCATGTGCTTGTGAGCTGTATCGTTTGGAAAGATATCGGAATGAAACAGTGCATAAATTTTTCTCTCTTACACACGCACACACATACAATTTTAACACTCCAGTGTTGTCCCGAGGCCTCGGTCATAGGACACTGACCTACTAAAATTGAAAATGTCCTGTTGTGTTCTCCCCTGTCAGGACAATGTCTGATTAAATGTTTAACACTGGCATGCTTTGTCTTATTGATTTCTGCAAGGGACAGGACATTGTCCTATTGATTTATCTTGTCTCATGACAGTCTGTCCTATCATTTTTCGATCCTCGGCGCATCACCTCGGTAGCTCTTTCTTCGTGTAGACTGCTGCGGAGTGGAACAAGTTGAGCGAGGCCACCGTCAACGCAGGCTCTATCAGCGCATTTACATCAGCGCTGATTAGATCCGCATCTGAGCCTGCGCAAATTGACCACTAAAATTAGATTCCCCCCCCCCTCCCCCACTTGTTGCTGGAAGTGGGGCCTGTTCCTTCCCGGCTGAACTGGGGGGTTTAATGGTCTTAACCCAGCGTTAGGTCTTTTCTTTCTATGTTTTCTATGGGTACATGCGCCCTCCTAGTTCCGTCGCGACTATTGCCAGTATTGGCACCTGCGACATATTGATCCTGATCCTGATCACTGCACTCAATCCCTTAACTAAAGTGAAAAGAACCTCCCCCCCCCAAAATGCAACAAGGTCAAACTCACTCTTCTTTTCCTGCACCTTCTTCATTTTGCTGTCGCGTTTCTTTTTCCGTTTTTCCTCCCTCTCTCTCTGTCTCTGCGCGGCCGTCACAGGGCGAGGCTTGTCGTCCTCACCACACGACTCTGCGCACAAGAACACACGTCACTGTTCATTCATATCGTCCGTGATATTCAAAAACTTTGTACCTCGATTTTTAAATTTTTTTTAGTTAGACACATAGTCAGCTGTCTAATTTCTCCCGCCACCTTCCACCAAAAGCTTGTATCTCTAACGACTTTCTATCTGGGGTAAATGAGGTTGTGTAAATTGAAGAAAAACTTGTAAATCCCAAATTCAGATCTACTTAAGGACAAAAACCTCGTATCTCTGTTCTTTTCAAGTATTAAAAAAAGAAAAGAAGAAGGTTTGCAGAAAATGCAGGACTAAACTCGCAATGTCTTGAACAACATATTCATCATAGTTAATCAATTGTGGTAAACGCGGTAAATTTTAAAAACTTTTTCTTCTTTTTTTCTCAAAACTACCAAAATTGAGATACAAGGTTTCAGAATTTCACTGACGATATTCAACATTAACCCCATCCCTGCCCGGTATGTCTCTACTACAGGATGTGTGATGTCATTGATGATGTCATAACTTTTCATGTCATCGCCCTGGAATTGTGGTTTTGGGTTTAGACAAGTCAGGAAAGGTATATCTCTGGACCATTCTCTCAGATCGAGTCTAACAGGCCTCTTTTAAATTTTATACATGTATTAAGAAAATCGATAATTTATTTGTTTTCCTCTGGCAGTGAAGGGGTTAACCTCAATAAGATTTGACTCTGCAAAGGATAATCACATGAAATTGACATCCTTGACATAATGATGCAGAAAAACTAAATTTGAAAATTTCAGCACACATGCAAAACAAAATTAACTTTTAAAGTATGTCGTAAAAAAAGTTGTTTAAAATCGTGTTACTGACATTAGCATTTTTCTGACTTTTGCAACGTGGATGACGAGTCGCTATTGCATCCACTGAAATTCATTTTACTAATCGGACGGACATATCTTGGCAACACATTCAAAACAACCAACACAAAATCTGCTTGGGTATATATATATATAATTTTTTTTAACACTACCCCACCTTTTGTACGGGGTGACATCCCTTGTCTTAGGATTTTAGAAGTGACTGAGAGCACAGAGCGTCAGGAAAAAGAGTTAACTCATTCAAGTCGTTCTGGCCATACATGTCCAGAATTTGCTTCAAGGGAAGTAAATCTGTGCACACACCATACCTTGGTCACTTCTAAACCAGTTTCACTCCCTTAGACCACAATTTTGCCTCTGACTTTGCTTTTGTAGTGGTTTGTTGTGTGGGTAAACCAATTGGAGTAGAGAGTTTATAAAGTCTATATATAAAAAAGTCTGATCTACCACTTCCCTATCAACCTGAAGTAAAAACCTGTAATCTTCTTTTTTTTTTTTTTAATGTATGTTTTGTTTGTGTGTATGGCTGGAGTGATTTGTGAGGTTTTGTTTGTGGCTCAAGCCACAAACCTATAACTCACTTTGTCGGTCGGTCTGTCTGTCGGTCGGTCGGTCCAAAATTGTCGCACATTTTGACAAAATTGTCGCACTTCAAATCGAGGCTACACTTCAAATTGAGGCCGCTCTTTAAAATGATGTATTTTAAAAGCGTACAAAATAATAAACATACGTAATACAGACACTACAACAGACACAACGAGTATGCGGTGCTTCTTTTGATGAGCATAAGTAGGATACATAGTTTTAAATGTTTTCCAAAAGATATAAAAAGTTACGAAATGGTGCAGAGATAACATTCTGGTTTACAGATTAAAATTATTGAAAAGCCAGGGGAGATGACTCATGATTGGAGTGGTAAAAATAGACCGCGTGCCACAAACTATTGCGATTTCGCGCTTGTTTTTTTATGTATGTTTTGTTTGTGTGTATGGCTGGAGTGATTTGTGAGGTTTTTTTTCATAATTCAAAATCGTTGCGATGAGAATGAGTTAAAATGGGAGCAACACCTGCGAGCCAGTCACCTGTTCTCTGGCGGTGGCTCAGAAGGGCTTGCTTCACCAGGGCCTTGGTGTCCTCAGAGATGGTCCTGGTGTCTGCGCCCTTCTTCTCCGGCCCCTTGGGCTCCTTGTCACGCTCCTTCTGTGAGGGGGTGCACAACACAATGCTGAACTTTGTGACGGCAAATGAAAGAAAGCGAACACATAAAGTTAACAAAATGTGAAAGTAACCACACTCGAAAGAAGTTTAATAAAGAAACTTTTTTTTTAACCCTTTCACCGCCAATGTCGCATTTTTGCACCACAATGATTTAACACCCATGTCATTAAAACCCTTGAAATCAGGGTCTGTTATTCAAGGACATTGTGTTCCTAACTGTGGGCAGTAAGGATTGACCCCATTCTAAATCTGTCACAAAGAAACCCCACAATATTGCAGACAAAATCTTTTTTGTATCCAAGTAAGTTTAATGGAATGTTTTGGCTCAAAGATGGCTGGCGGTGAAAGGGTTAAACAAAAAAAGAATGGTAGAATGAACAATCCAAGATGAAGAAGTTGTTCCCTGGCTTAACGACTCCAGGGATCATCTCAACAGCCAAAGCACTTGAACACTTTGGTACAAATGCACCAGTTAGGGATGAGAACATTACGTGTGTGACTGTTTTTGATTACCCCGCCACGTTGGCAGCCACACTCCGACTTCGGATGATAGATGAAGAAGTGTTTTCAACAAAGCCCTAGTGCCATGTATTTTTCTTCTTCTTCTGTTTTATTTTATTCAAGAAACTTAGCACATTGGTCATACAATGTATATATGCAGATGCTATCAAACTCAAATATAAACAGCCGACTGTTTAGGCATAACTGATTTAAAAAAAAATTAATTCCCAGTTTTCATTTCCCACCCAAAAACAAAAATGAAACAATGTGAAACATGGGTGCAACTACACAAAATGAAAAAACCTGAAAGGCCGGGGTCCAGGGGTAATGTCCCCCTGCAGCTGAAGCAAAGATTGATTTATTAAGGTATTTTAGTTTGCTTTTTCCACAATTTATACAAATGCTTATTTCAAAGTGTTTGAAAAATACAGTAGACACACAAAGATCTTGTTTGACATATTTTAAAAAAAAGGAACTTCTTTTTCTGGAAAAACTCAAAAAAAGGAAATCCTTGTATACAGTCGACCCCCTCTTTTAAGACCTTCAAAAAATCGCGGAAAATCGGTCGTAAAAGAGGGGGGTCTTAAATCAGGGGTGACCAAAACAATGCACTCAGTGACTCACTACACCGTATATGACGCACAGCACATGCATACACTAGAACTAAAACATGCTTTCTCCGTCATTCTTGAATGAAACATCGCGGTCTAGCTAATATACGAAAACGAGCGAAAACGGGCTAAAACAGAAAGTGTGCTCGCGGCCCGTGTTGCACTCACACACAAACTACACATAACAACAGTACAGACCTAATTTTCGCCATTTTACGCTCTGGCAGTTCATTTTCAATCACAGTTTGCACACACGGAACTTTTACCGCGCATACAACTCGGCTGACAAAATGGCGCCGCACATACCGCAAATACGAAATCACGGCAAACGCTAATGCGCCAGCTGCTTTCATTTATCGGATTTTGTGTGTTGTTTGCATTCAGTGAGTGTTTCAGTGCATGCACTAACGCCGATTTATCAGTTTGATAACGGAAAGGAGCTGCTTTTCAACTTATTTTTTGTAAAGTGAGACCATTCACTGAGTTCCAACTTATGGAGTGTGACCGATCACCTAGTTTCAACTTGGGAGTTGACTTCGCATTTAGGCCTACGTGTGCACAGAGTTCGTAAAGATCGACACGATCGCGACCGTTTCAGTTCAAACTTTGATCATAAACTGCTCAGTGATGACACATGTGCATAAAAGTGGTGACATTTAGTGGTCAGATCGTGATATCGCTGATTAAATTCTTCAATTTCGGCATGAGAACGGTTCGTTTTTACCGAGATTGACCTAACAACAGTGGTACCCCAGCTGTGCGTCGGCTCGAACTGAGCCCGAGAAGGATAGATATCATCGTTTTTGCGACTGATAATTGTCAGAATGTGTTGCATCGGTCGTAAAATCAACAAGATTTACGGTCGCAAAACGCGTTAGAGGGGGAGTCGTAAATGAGGAGGCAAGTTTAGAAGAAAAACGATCCGTCATTCATATTTCAGTCGTAAAAGAGGGGAGGTCGTAATTCAGAGGGCCGTTCGTGAGGGGGTCGACTGTACCAGGAAAAGTTGCACCCATGGAACAACATTGTTCACTCCATTTTTTTACAACCCCAGTTTCATCTCTTACCTGTTTCTCGGAAGCAGCGGAGGATCGAGGCGCGTGTCCAGTGGTGTCCATGGCCTTGCTGCCATCCGTGGACTGGGCGCTCAGCATCTCCACGTCGCTAGAACACCCCGAAGGAAGCCGCAGGTTGCTCGTCTCCACCGACACCGGAGACTTCTTGCTGGAGGTTGTCATGGCCGCAGCGGGCTTGTCCGCTGGTTTCTTGAACACTTCCGCGTCAAGGTGGGGCTGGGAGGAGGGGGATATCCGACCGGTGATGCCAGCGGCGGAAATGTCCTGATTGGATGCCGCCGAACCTACGCTGCTTTCTTTTTCGACGGATGATGGGATTGATACTGAGAGAAAAAAGAGAGAAAGAAAGTTCTGATGAGTGCATGTGCTTGTGTGCGTACGAGCATGGGTGTGATGTGATTTGGTTAAATGTATTTTTTGTAAAGCGCTATGAGCAGCTAGCCTGGAATGTGCACTATATAAGCTTTCTTTCTTATTTTTTATTATGAGTGTATGACTGTATTAAGAGAGAAATATGGAGAAAAGAGAAAGAGTGAAGGGAAAGAAAAGCGAGGCGGGGAAAGAGAGAGAGAGTGAAAGAGAAAGAGTGACATTGAGCATGAGAGAAAGTTACGAATGGACGGATGGAAAGGGAAAGTAAAGATAGAGAGAACGGTAAACCCAACCCATTTCAACCCAATTTGATCTAACTGATCTTCCTTTTTTTTCAAGTAGCTCCAACCAAACTCAACCCAATTGATCTAACACACACTCACACACACACCACACACACACATAGACACACACACACACACACACCACACACACGCACACACACACACCACACACACACACACACACACACACACACACACACACACACACACACACACACACACACACACACACACACACACACACACACACACACCACACACACACACACACACACACCACACACAGACACACACACACCACACACACACACTAACCCGACACCCCGTCCTCCGTCTTGACCTCCACTTTGGTAGAGACACTGGACATGGCCGCTTGAAGCTGATCCTTCAACAACGATGACGATGATGACAACGGTGAAGATGATGACGATGACGACGAGGACACCTTCCCTCCATCCCCCTTCTCCTCCTTGGTCTTGGGCACGGGGCGCAGGCAGGCCATGAAGGACATGGTGGGTGTCTTGGGCTGGTGGAACTCCAAGATCTCCTTGTAGATGACTCCGCGAAGATGGTCACTGTCCATGTGTAATAGCTGGAAAACACACGGACACACACACATGAAGCTGAGGGTGGGTGTCTTGGGCTGGTGGAACTCCAAGATCTCCTTGTAGATGACTCCGCGAAGATGGTCACTGTCCATGTGTAATAGCTGGAAAACACAGACACACACACATGAAGCTGAGGGTGGGTGTCTTGGGCTGGTGGAACTCCATGATCTCCTTGTGGATCACCCCACGAAGATGGTCACTGTCCATGTGTAATAGCTGGAAAACACACGGACACACACACATGAAGCTGATGGTGGGTGTCTTGGGCTGGTGGAACTCCATGATCTCCTTGTGGATCACCCCGCGAAGATGGTCACTGTCCATGTGTAATAGCTGGAAAACACACGGACACACACACATGAAGCTGATGGTGGGTGTCTTGGGCTGGTGGAACTCCATGATCTCCTTGTGGATCACCCCGCGAAGATGGTCACTGTCCATGTGTAATAGCTGGAAAACACACGGACACACACACATGAAGCTGATGGTGGGTGTCTTGGGCTGGTGGAACTCCATGATCTCCTTGTGGATCACCCCGCGAAGATGGTCACTGTCCATGTGTAATAGCTGGAAAACACACGGACACACACACATGAAGCTGAGGGTGGGTGTCTTGGGCTGGTGGAACTCCATGATCTCCTTGTGGATCACCCCGCGAAGATGGTCACTGTCCATGTGTAATAGCTGGAAAACACACGGACACACACACATGAAGCTGAGGGTGGGTGTCTTGGGCTGGTGGAACTCCATGATCTCCTTGTAGATGACCCCGCGAAGATGGTCACTGTCCATGTGTAATAGCTGGAAAACACACGGACACACACACATGAAGCTGAGGGTGGGTGTCTTGGGCTGGTGGAACTCCATGATCTCCTTGTAGATGACCCCGCGAAGATGGTCACTGTCCATGTGTAATAGCTGGAAAACACACGGACACACACACATGAAGCTGAGGGTGGGTGTCTTGGGCTGGTGGAACTCCATGATCTCCTTGTAGATGACCCCGCGAAGATGGTCACTGTCCATGTGTAATAGCTGGAAAACACACGGACACACACACATGAAGCTGAGGGTGGGTGTCTTGGGCTGGTGGAACTCCATGATCTCCTTGTAGATGACCCCGCGAAGATGGTCACTGTCCATGTGTAATAGCTGGAAAACACACGGACACACACACATGAAGCTGAGGGTGGGTGTCTTGGGCTGGTGGAACTCCATGATCTCCTTGTAGATGACCCCGCGAAGATGGTCACTGTCCATGTGCAATAGCTGGAAAACACACTATGACAGTTTAATCCTTTCACCGCCAGCCATATTCCTGCCAAACTTTTTTAAAAATTAAATGTACCTGGGCAGAGAACAAAATCCATCAGCAGTATTGGGGATTCTTCTGTGACATATATAAAATAAGGTCTATCCTTACTTCCCAAAACAAAGACAATAGGGTCTTCGGATAAAAGACGCCAATTTGATGCCTTTTAGTGACATAGGACAGGTGTTAAATCATTGTGGTGCTAAAATGCGACTTTGGTGGTGAAAGGGTTAACCTCTGAATAACCATTTGTTTTCTTAGACCTTGTACATTCTAAGAAAAGCGTGCATTCACATGCACACAAACAAACACACACACACACACACACACACACACACACACACACACACACACAGAGATACATACACACACACACACACAGACAGACACTCACACACACACAGACAAAGACACACAGACAGACAGACACACACACACACACAGACAGAGAAACACACACACGGAGAGCTATAAAACTGAATGTGGGAGTTCTAGGCAGGTGGAACTCAATGCTTGCCATGAGCATGCAAAAGCTGGAAAACGCACCATGACGGTTTAACCACAAAATAACCATTAATTTTGTTATTGTATATCTTCTTTATATATTCTTAAGAAAGCATGCACACACACACACACACACACACACGCACGCACACACACAGACACACACACACACACACGCACACGCACACACACACACACACACGCACACACTACAGCTGGTTCTAGTCTGTTTGTGTGCAAAAACTGACGAAAAAGATGGATAGCATTAATCTCTCTCTCTCTCTCTCTCTCTCTCTCTCTCTCTCTCACAGACACACACACACTACAGCTGGTTCTAGTCTGTTTGTGTGCAAAAACTGACGAAAAAGATGGATAGCATTAATCTATCTCTCTCTCTCTCTCTCTCTCTCTCACAGACACACACACACTACAGCTGGTTCTAGTCTGTTTGTGTGCAAAAACTGACGAAAAAGATGGACAGCATTAATCTCTCTCTCTCTCTCTCTCTCTCTCTCTCTCTCTCTCTCTCTCTCTCTCACAGACACACACACACTACAGCTGGTTCTAGTCTGTTTGTGTGCAAAAACTGACGAAAAAGATAGACAGCATTAATCTCTCTCTCTCTCTCTCTCTCTCTCTCTCTCTCTCTCTCTCTCTCTCTCTCTCTCACAGACACTACAGCTGGTTCTAGTCTGTTTGTGTGCAAAAACTGACGAAAAAGATGGACAGCATTAATCTCTCTCTCTCTCTCTCTCTCTCTCTCTCTCTCTCTCTCTCTCTCACAGACACACACACACACTACAGCTGGTTCTAGTCTGTTTGTGTGCAAAAACTGACGAAAAAGATAGACAGCATTAATCTCTCTCTCTCTCTCTCTCTCTCTCTCTCTCTCTCTCTCTCTCTCTCTCTCACACACACACACACACACACACACATGAAGCTGGGTGTGCATGTTCTATGCTGACGGCACTCCATCCAGATCCATGATCTCATAGTATATCGTCGCCTGCATGCAAAAGAGACGTAAGTCGAATGACGTCACTTCACATGAGGAATTGAAAACTCAATATTTTGGTCATTTCAGGTCAAATAACGTCATTTTTTGTTCATTTAGTGTCACCATTGATGTTTTATTTTTGCAAATTCTTGTTTTACAGCTTTGTTAGATGATGCAGCTTGTCTAGATCAACTGGTAAGTCCAACACATCGAAGTTGACCAACTTTGAGTTACGTCTCTTTTGCATACAGACGGCAATATGACTGTGTGAAGCTTGAGATTGGGAAATAATTACTATGATTTAGGGTGAAAGGTGACCGAAAAAGGCCAGTGCTCCCAATCGCCCTGCAAAACAAGGGGTCCCAGGGACTCCTTCACTTACAGTATAGAGGGTCCTAGAGGCGGGGATAGAGGGTGCCAGTGGCATTGCGAATGCTAAAAATAATTTTTCTAGTGCATCCCTGGGACCCCCTGCACATTCTTTTAGAGGGTCATTTAGAATCTTAGTGCTTCATAGACCCCCAAATGGGGGTCCCTGGGAGCCCTGAAGGCTGAAGAAAAAAAAGGCTGAAGCCTCCTGAAACCGAAGCTTTTTTGTTTTTAAATCTAAGGCTTAAAAACAGCATTGGAAGCAGAATTGATACATTTAGTTCATTTTTATTCACTCATAAAAAGTATTTCTCTTATTTGTCTAAATAGTTGACCTCTGGGGCCATCGGAAAGCCTGAAATCAAAATAAAGGCTTCTGCCTTGGCATGAAGCTGTGTCAGACCAGCTGACATAAGCCAGAACACCAAGGCTACATCAAAATGTTATGCTCTGAATGGTTGTGCAGGGATTGTCTTAAGCCATGACAAGCTCCTGGCATAACATCATCGGTCTAAAATCCCCTGAAGTTGGAGTGTGGCTGCCCACATGGCGGGGTAATCAAAAACGGTCACACACGTAATGTTCTCATCCCTAGCTGGTGCATTTGTACCAAAGTGTTCAAGTGCTCTGGCTGTTGGGATGATCCCTGGAGTTGTTAAGCCAGGGAACAACAACAAGAACAACAACAGAACAAAGGCTGAAAAATCTCATGCCTGAGTCTGTCCATAGCAAACAAAGTATCTGGGAATAAAAGACAAGCCACTGATTACAATATGCTCATTCAAAAGAACAAACTTCACATAGTTAACTCCATCATTGGCACAAATAATTTAACAAAAATACTAGCGAGCGAAAATGGTGTTTTACGTCCTCTTGGTCTGAATCAGACACATATGGGACATTTGTAAATACAAATATGGTTGGAACAATACTGGAGGCAATGCCCGGAGGCAGTACGAAACCAGTAAAGTCCAGATTTTAAAAAATTAATACAGATAGCTGTAGCGGTGACCACGCCTCGGTTAAACCTCATCGGCTATGGCACCGCCACAAGTAGTATATGAAAAAAAAATACTAGCAAGATAAATATTGAATTAAAATAGACACGACCAATTATTTTCAAAGATTCACTTACATTTTTTTAATTTATTATTGACTTATTTTTTTTACAATACATATTGCACACACATATATATCAATTTCTTACATGCATTAATGTATTGCTTTTTGTTGTTGTAATAATAAAAGGAGGGAACGAAACGAAGAAAAAAAAAGAGTGAAAAGGAAAGAAAGAAAAACCCAAAAAAACAACCGTAGCTGACAAGACAAAATAGACACGCATAAACAAAATAAAGGACAAGCACACGACAAACAAAAAACAAAACTAAAACTACAGATAAGAACATCTTCTGGTGTATGTGACAGCGAGCGAAAATTCACAGATACACAAAATCAACATAAAAATATACAAGTCAAGCAAATTCACATTAATCAGGAAGATGAAGAAAATTACTTACACGTACACGTACACGCGTGCACACATTGAACAAGAGATATATCATGAGCGCATGAAGATTCACTTACATTTTGTTCCTTGAAAAATTTATAAATTTGTATGTTCATATTTCACCCATTTCATCAAAATAGCGGCTGAACTAAGCACAGATGAATATCGATCTCAAATTTCCCTTCATTAGTTTTGGAGAGCAAAAACGCTATAAAACCCCCAAAAAACAAACATAAAAACACACACACACACACACACAAAACTGGCACATTTGACAACTTTTCTAATTCTGTTTGAAGATCACTTGGTTAATAGCCTCAAAAATTAATCCAATAAATGTGTGTGTGTGCGTGTGTGTATGTGTGTGTGTGTTGTGTGTGTGTGTGTGCATGTGTGTATGCATGTATGCGTGTATGCATACATGTGTGTGTGTGTATGTGTTTGCATGTGCATGTGTGTGCATGCTTGCTTGCATGCATGTGTGTGTGTGAGTGTGCGTGCATGCATATGTGTGTGTGTGTGTGTGTGCGTGTGCGTGCATGTGTGTGTGTGTGTAGCTGGGTTGACTATGCTGGTAAATTTGCCCAAGCAACTCTCCCTGTTAGCATTGCACTTCACACACACACAGCAAACAAGCCACAAAGCCAAGTTATCAATACCACATTGAAATCATAATAAGCAAACAACTTGGCAAGAAAATCATACAAGAAGAGAGAGAGGGATGGAAGATGGAGGAAGGGATACAGAGAGAGAGAGAGAGAGAGAGAGAGAGAGAGAGAGAGAGAGAGAGAGAGAGAGAGAGAGAGAGAGAGAGAGAGAGAGAGAGAGAGAGAGAGAGAGAGAGAGAGAGAGAGAGAGAGAGAGAGAGAGAGGAGAGAGAGAGAGAGGAGAGAGAGAGAGAGAGAGACAGCGAGAGAGAGAAAGAAAGAGACATACAGACAGCAGAGAGAGAGACAAGACACAGAGAGAGAGAGAGAGAGAGAGAGAGAGAGAGAGAGAGAGAGAGAGAGAGAGAGAGAGAGAGAGAGAGAGAGAGAGAGAGAGACCAAATGTCTTACCTCCTTTTCAAAGTCAAACTGGAAGGAGGGCACACAGATGGGCTCGTCATCCGGGTCGTGGTACTTGGAGAGGAAGGGGTGCTCGAGGGCACGGTCCACGGTGATGCGCTCAGCGGGGTTGATGACCAGCATCTTGCCCAGCAGGTCCAGTGACTTCCTGCTGGCCTTGGGGAACAGGGTGGGCCATGCCAGGGGCTGACGCTGACCCAAACCTGCCATGCAGACGGTAGAGAGTTTGATAGGGGTCTAATAAGATATTGTATTGTATTGGTGATTGACACATAGGACTTGGGGAAGAGGGAGGACAACGCTATGGGCTGGCGCTGACCCAAACCTGCCATGAAAACAGTAGAGAGTTGGATAGGGGTCTAATACAGTGGAACCTCCCTTATAAGACGTTAAAAAAATCATCCATAATGAGGTCTTATCAGGGAGGGGTCTTATAAGGGAGGTAATTTTAATACTTACAAAGAAGTCGATGTCTCAGAGAAGTAGGTCTTATGTGGGAGGGAGTCCTATAATGGGAGGTCTTATAAGGGAGGTTCCACTGTAGTCGGTATCGTATTGTATTGATGATTAACACATAGGACTTGGGGAAGAGGGAGGACCATGCTATGGGCCGACGCTGACCCAAACCTGCCATGCAAACGGTAGAGTTGGATAGGGGTCTAATAGTCTGCATTGTATTGATGATTGACACATAGGACTTGGGGAAGAGGGAGGACCATGCTATGGGCCGACGCTGACCCAAACCTGCCATGCAAACGGTAGAGTTGGATAGGGGTCTAATAGTCTGCATTGTATTGATGATTGACACATAGGACTTAGGGAAGAAGGAGGACCATGCTATGGGCCGACGCTGACCCAAACCTGCCATGCAAACGGTAGAGTTGGATAGGGGTCTAATAGTCTGTATTGTATTGGTGATTGACAAATAGGACTTGGGGGAAGAAGGTGGGCCATGCCAGGGGCTGGCGCTGACCCAAACCTGCATGGAAACAGTAGAGAGTTGGATAGGGGTCTAATAGTCGGCATTGTATTGGTGATTGACACATAGGACTTGGGGAATCAAACAGGGTCCCTGCCCGCTTCATTTTGAAGAACATTCAAGATGGCGGCCGAAACTCTCGCAACTTCCTGTCGGTAGAACGAGAAGAACGCGATTGGTTGATTAACACTAACATTTTGTCAAGAACCAATGAAATGTCGAGAAATCCTTCACTCCTGCTCGATACTTTCAGTTTGTCCAGACAACGGGTTTAGCAGACGACGAAGGTCTTCCCGCATCGATCGGTAAAAACTGCAGGCCGTTCTGCAAATGTAAGGGACTCGGCCCGCATCCCGCGCCAATTATCGCGGGAAGGAAGAAAATTTCGGGGGATTTTACCAATCCAGCGCTCTAGATTAAGCTCTGTATCTTAGATATTATCGGCAAATGCAAACGAATTCTGAACGGAAAAAGTTGTAGTCTCAAAAATATGGTCAACCAACAGCGAACTCTTCAACAGCCAAACAAACAAGTGAAAAAGCTATAGAGGAAAGAGGACGCTAAACTAACTTCTGATCCTTCGGCGCAGAACGTCGCTCTGGCAGTTCTTCAGCACGACCTCCGAGGGCGTTCCCAACACACCCATCACCAGGTTCAACTGGGTCAGGTAGTCTTTACCTGGATCGTCACACACACAAACTCAGGATAAAGAAATGCTCATAGTCTTTACCTGGATCGTCACACACACAAACTCAGGATAAAGACATGCTGGTAATCTTTACCTGGATCGTCACAAACTCAGGATAAAGACATGCTGGTAATCTTTACCTGGATCCTCACACACACAAACTCAGGATAAAGAAATGCTATCGAATACTCAAACGAACACATACTAGTTAAGCAGTGTTTCCCATAATGCACATTTGTGTGTCCCTGAAGCACTAAAATATTGCATGCTCAAACGAACACATAGTGAGCAGTGTTTCCCATAGCGCACATTTGTGTGTCCCTGAAGCACTAAAATATTGCATGCTCAAACGAACACATAGTGAGCAGTGTTTCCCATAATGCACATTTGTGCATCCCTGAAGCACTAAAATATTGCATGCTTAAACGAACACATAGTGAGCAGTGCTTCCCATAGCGCACATTTGTGTGTCCCTGAAGCACTAAAATATTGCATGCTCAAACGAACACATAGTGAGCAGTGTTTCCCATAGCGCACATTTGTGTGTCCCTGAAGCACTAAAATATTGCATGCTCAAACGAACACATAGTGAGCAGTGCTTCCCATAGCGCACATTTGTGGTCCCTGAAGCACTAAAATATTGCATGCTTAAACGAACACATAGTGAGCAGTGCTTCCCATAGCGCACATTTGTGGTCCCTGAAGCACTAAAATATTGCATGCTTAAACGAACACATAGTGAGCAGTGTTTCCCATAGCGCACATGTGTGCGTCCCTAGCACTACAATCAGGAAGGGACTCTTTAATTTCAGCACGGTGCATCCCAAGGACACACATGTTTTCCACACACCAAGTTTAATCTCTCTACTCTTTCTGTTGCGTACGTGAGCATGAGCAAAGTATTGTACATGACAAGGTATGTACATGTATGTAGCTTGCATGTTTTGCATATTAATTTTCAATGAAGTCTTGCTTCGGGACCCTTAAAATTTTGCTCAGAGGGACCCTCACATTTGATCCTTATGGGAAACACTGGTAAGACAAAGGCACGCGCACACAAACAAACTCAGGATAAATAAATGTCATTGCATACAGGTATGCTCTAACGAACACTTAGACACAGGCACATGAAGAAACACATACACACACACAAACTCAGGATAAATACATGTCATTGCATGCATACTCAAACGAACACTTGGACACAAGCACACACACAAATTTACACAAACTCAGAATAAACTCAAGACAGGGGCTGTGCACTTTTTTGTTTTGTTCTTGTTTTAGCCTTTTTGCTTGACAGAATAGGCACATTGAAACGGCGAAAGCATGGTTCGCTAGTAAAATCACTCCATGGATGACATTCCAGGGCTCACAGGGACTCCCATTTGGGGGTCTATGAAGTACTAAAATTCTAAAGGACCCTCTAAAAGAATGTGCAGGAGGTCCCAGGGATGCACTAGAAAAAATCTTTTAAGCAATCGCAATGCCACTGGGACCCTCTATCCCGCCTCTAGGACCATCTATACTGTACGTGAAGGAGTCCCTGGGACCCCTTGTTTCGCGGGACGATTGGGAGCCCTGACATTCTCACCAGGAAACAGGTGTTTTCTGCCAAGCATCTCGGCGAAGATGCAGCCCACGGACCACATGTCCACAGCAGTGCCATACTCCAGCAGGGACAGCAGGATCTCGGGGGCGCGGTACCAGCGTGTAGCCACGTACTGCGTCATGTAGTGGGAGGGCTCCTCCGGCTGGCAGTTCACCCCACGCGCCATGCCTGCACATAATGTAGGGCATAGTATGTCACCTTGTGGGAAACCCTGGCACAGAACAGACCAGCATGGCGTGCTGCAGTTACAAAGGGAGCCACCAACTTCGAGGCGCACCGTATCGAGACATCGCAGGCAAAGCAAGAGGCACGCAAGATCTGCCTAAACAGTGGCAGCTCTGCAACCCCGACAGATCCAAACTCTTTCTCCTGTCCTCACTGTCAGAGATCCTTCCTGGCTCGCATTGGCCTCACTAGCTCTGCAACCCCGACAGATCTCCCCAACTCTTTCTCCTGTCCTCACTGTCAGAGATCCTTCCTGGCTCGCATTGGCCTCACTAGCTCTGCAACCCCGACAGATCCCCCCAACTCTTTCTCCTGTCCTCACTGTCAGAGATCCTTCCTGGCTCGCATTGGCCTCACTAGCTCTGCAACCCCGACAGATCTCCCCAACTCTTTCTCCTGTCCTCACTGTCAGAGATCCTTCCTGGCTCACATTGGCCTCACTAGCTCTGCAACCCCGACAGATCCGAACTCTTTCTCCTGGCCTCACTGTCAGAGATCCTTCCTGGCTCGCATTGGCCTCACTAGCTCTGCAACCCTGACAGATCCCCCCAACTCTTTCTCCTGTCCTCGCTGTCAGAGATCCTTCCTGGCTCGCATTGGCCTCACTAGCTCTGCAACCCCGACAGATCCAAACTCTTTTTCCTGTCCTCACTGTCAGAGATCCTTCCTGGCTCACATTGTCCTCACTAGCCATACGTGAACTCACCCAGCATCCTAGATTTCCACAAGAACAAACTGTTGACGCATGGTCATCATCCCTCGGGACAGACAGTATGGTATTATGGTACCATGCCTGCACATAATGTAGGGTACATCTGGCATTATGGTACCATGCCTGCACATAAATTCATAATGTAGGGTACGTCTGGTATAATGGTACCATGCCAGCACATAATGTAGGGTATGTCTGGTATTATGGTACCATGCCTGCACATAATGTGGGGTATGTCTGGCATTATGGTACCATGCCTGCACATAATGTAGGGTATGTCTGGCATTATGGTACCATGCCTGCACATGACGACTAATGTAGGGTACGTCTGGCATTATGGTACCAACGCGTGGCCACGTACTGCATCATGTAGTGGGAGGGCTCCTCGGGCTGGCAGTTCACCCCACGCGCCATGCCTGCACATAATGTAGGGTACGTCTGGCATTATGGTACCACATCTGCACATAATATAGGGTATGCTCAGACAAAACTTGCACCTGATACTAACAAATTCAAAAACCTCCTGGACAAAGACCCAAACCTTGGTAAGTTAAAATACCAGTATGACGAATAGTCTACCAAAACCGTCACAGCTGTGCCAAAGAGGAAAAGGAAAAAAAAAAAAAAAAAAAAAAAAAAAAAGACGCTTGAGAGGCCGCGAGGCCTAGTCGTCTTTATCTACCTGACTTGACCTGACCATGTCTGGTATTATCAGGCAGCGTCAATTATTTCCATCAAATCCAGATTTTTCCTGTCAAATACAGAGAATTCTAACAGAACCTCTGAGCATGCAATCAAATTCAAAGGCTGCATAACTGAATTTCTTCTTCTAATTATCCTTCTTTGCGTTCGTGTTCTTTTCCTTATAACTTCTTTTAAATGAATTTCTTCCCCTTTTGAAGCTTGCACATCAACAAATACACAAACTTTAGTAGCATTTGATTTTGTTTCAGATTTTGTGTGCTCTTCTGCAGTTCTGGATAACATAATGCATCATAATTTGCCTGCAACCTCTGACTTAAGCACAAAATTAACATACAGTTTTATTTAAAGAACAAAGAAAAAAACGTCTTTTTTCCACACATGTTTGATGATGTTCACCCACCAGACACCAGATTTCCCTACTCGCCTCTCCTCTGACCAGTACCACCCTCTAGTGCAGCACTACATAATTTGCTCCTCTACCCATCATTTCACCCTACTCTCACCCCTCTGCCTTTTCCCATGCAGACAACGCAACTGACCAAAGTCTCCGATGCGGACATGGCAGTCCTCGTTGACCAATAGGTTGCTGGGCTTCAGGTCCCTGTGCAAGACGTTGGCTGAGTGGATGTACTTGAGCCCGCGCAGGATCTGGTACAGGAAGTAGCGGATGTGCTCCTCCGTCAACGGCTGCTGGGAATAAATGATCCTGTGCAGGTCGCTCTCCATCAGATCAAACACCACGTAAATGTCCTTGAAATCGTGGTAGCTCTCTTTGGGCTTCAGAATCTCCCTGATGGTGATGATGTTGTCGTGCTTGAAATGCTTGAGGATTTTGATCTCTCTGTACGTGCGCTTGGCGATGGCTAGGGCTTCGAACACGTACGGTATCTTCTTGATGGCGACTTTGTCGGAGGATTTCTTGACAACGGCCGAGCAGACGACGCCGTAAGCGCCGATGCCGATCTTCTCGATGGGCTGATAGCCTGTGTCGTCCAGGTCGAATTTGATGTGGAACGATCGTTTGGCAAGACTCTTGCGAATGAAGTCCAGATCTTGCGCTCTGCTGTCTCCCCCTGCCACGGACTTGGGGGTGGTTTTGGGGTCGACGCTTTTGTTGGATTTTGTTGCCATCGTCTTCGTCGGATAAATGACAGTTGAGGATAACGCTTGGAGTTCACCAGGATGGGGGCTTAACAAGAGGTCCAGAAACGATATCTGTCAAGACAGAAAATAAACAAACAAACAAACATAAATTACAGTTGAGGATAACGCTTGGAGTTCACCAGGATGGGGCTTAACAAGAGGTCCAGAAACGATATCTGTCGAAACAGAAAATTATAAAAAAAACCCAAAAAACAACATATTATTTCATCACTATATAGTATCTTTACACCACTGACAAATTACAATAATAATAATAATAATGAGCATTTATATGCGCTTAATCTTAAACAAGCCCTAAGTGCTTACAATAATAAACAAATAAATGAATACCCCCCCCCCCCCCCAAAACAAAGACAAACAACAACAGCAACAACAACAAGCAGTAGAAAATATGAGAATGTCAAACATTTCCTCGCATACACACACACATGCGCGCGCACACACAAACAAAAAACACACACACACACACACACACACACCACACCACACCACACCACACAACACACGCCCGCACAAACCACACACTGCACACAAACACACGCGCAGAGAAGGGACAAAAATTACTTTCCAAAAGAACAGAGCAGGCTACGATTTGAAGAGAGTGGTTTTGAGGGAAGACTTAAATGAAGAAAGGGAGTTGGCAGAACCATTATTAACAAAACTGTAATGCCTTTATAAAGTCTAGCCAAAGTCAATGAACCAGGTTAAATCTGGGGCTTTGAAGACCTCCACCGAGGCAGATGTTATTGCCTCAGGTGGAAGGCTGTTCCACTCACACACAGCCCTGGGGAAGAAAGAAAACTTCCTGTAATTTGTTTTTGTTGCCGGAAGAAAATTAATATGCCGAGCACTGTGTGTGACAGTCTTGTCTGGCGTGATGGTGGATGGGGGACAGGCCTGTGGCTGTGCTGGGTGTTGATGGCCACCTCTCCACGATGGTACTTGAAGAAGGTGGCCAGCCTTGCCGATCGTCGTCTGTCTTTCAGTGGGTCCCAGTGCAGTGCTCTCAGACATCATGTTGTCCATGCTCGATGCTTGGCGATGGCTGTTCACTACCCATCGAGCTGCACGACATTGCACTTTCTCTAACTTGCCGATATTCATGGCAGTGTGTTGTTCCCACTCAAGAGTGGGTCGTACCAAGGCCTTGCACGCTGTTTCCTTCACGGTGATGGAACCCACTTTTAAATTCTGTCGAAGGAAGCCTAAGGCCTTGTTTACAACATTATTGATGTGGGTGTCCCAGCTGAGATCGTGAGATATGGTGACAACTAGGTACTTTGTCTCTAGCACTGTTTGTAGAGTCTGGCCATGGAGGTGGTAGGAGCCAGTCTCAATGTCCTTCTGATCTTCCTGGACACATGAAGGGTCTGGAATTTTGGGGGGTGGAATTTCATTTTCCAAGTTGATGGTCTAAGTGAAGTTATGAACTCACTGCTACTCCTATCCCTTTCTCCATGTCGGGATAGGGTTAGGAGAGAATGCCTGGGAAAGCGATATGGTTAGGTTTAGGTTTGGGGGAAGGGTTAGAAATGTAAAAAAAAGAAGACAAAAATGGCCGCTTGCCGTTGCCCAATGAAATTGCAAATAGCTGGCATCGATACTGCAGATAACTTTCTCAGTTTCTGTTTGACAGTAAGCGTCCCTGACTGAGACTGAGATGTATGGATCCGTGCAGGGCGTCAGCCAGGGCGCGATTAGGATTAGGAAATAGGGACAAAATAATACAGCCGTTAGGCTTTCAAAGTCCCATCTTCGTGTTTTGGTTTTATTTTTACATACTCAAGGTATATCGTACACTCAGGTTTTTGCGATGAATTAGTCATCGTATTCACGAGTACATTGATTGTCATTATAAAATGTTAAGTCACACACAATGATGACAATCCGGGAGATAGGTTGAAGATTGGGTTAGAGTTAGAGTTGTTACAATGTAACTTTGTAAGTAAAAAATAAACCTAAACTAAGGGAAAACAAGCAAAGAAGGCACTCCAACTGAAAGAATAAAAGCGGTCTACCTAAAATACGAAAACGAGCGAAAACGAGTGAAAACGAGCGAAAACATAAGAGACTGAATCTGATTCAAAGGGTTTACGCTGATCTTGGGTCATTACGTCAATTTTAACACCATGGGCAGCATCTAAGGAACCTTTCTGCCAAGTTTCATTAAGATTTAATAGTATGGTACAATTGTGAGAAGTAATGGCTAGCGGAAGCGGGTTTATAAAAAAAAATGCAGATCGGAAATTACATCCAAATATGGATCAACAGTCGATTAAAGATAAAATCTATGCAAAATTGGGTAGGGTTTAGACAAATTTAACATTTTGTGTTCTTGTTTACGATCAAAAATGCACTTTCGCTTCTGTTTTCGCCCGTTTTCGTATTTTAGGCACACCCAATAAAAGCGAAAGCTGGGCCTGTGCAAGTTGTAAACAATCAAAATGGCGGCCTACAGTTTTGACTTTTGGTGCAGTTAGCGAAGATGCTTCCCAAATCACAAATGCACACAACAAACTGTGCGAGTTATTTTAGGCTTTTTTGTTCTTGTTCTACTGTACTCCAACCCTGCTTCAAATCCCATCCCTATTCTGTCCGTTCACTAATTGTACACGAACTGCACAGTGGCTGGCTGACGCCCTGCACTCTGCAGTCACAGTGCAGTGCTGCACCGATCCATACCGTATCACTACGTGACTGAGAGTGACCGAGTCAAACTTCCCTAGTCCTAGAAAATCATCCTCGTAAATTTATTTTCAAAGAGAACATACCAATATAAGATTGAGCACCATATGTTTCAGTCAGACTTACTTAGGATCTTTGTAAATTATGAAAGTTGTCAACACGTAGACGTAAGTGAAGCAGTCGACAACTCACACCTTTATGCCGGAAGTGGGTTGGAGTCCATCTTTATAAAGTTTGACAAATGTTTCTATTTTTGGAGATATTGGCCTAAGGGAGATCACTCGAAGTGTGTAGTTTGCCAGTGTGGACTTGATTTTGCTGGTGTTCATCATCATGATCATTGTGGTAACATGATGCTGTGCAAAAGTGTGTGTGTGTGTGTGTGTGTCAGTGTGACTGTGTGTGTTACTGTGTGTGTGTGTGTGTGTGTATTTACACATGTGTGTGTGTGTTTGTGTTTCACTAGAGCTCTCTCTCTCTCTCTCTCTCTCTCTCTCTCTCTCTCTCTCTCTCTCTCTCTCTCTCTCTCTCTCTCTCTCTCTCTCTTTGAGTCTCTCTCTCTCCCTCCCCCCTCTCTCTCTCTCTCTCTCTCTCTCTCTCTCTCTCTCTCTCTCTCTCTCTCTCTCTCTCTCCCTCTCCCTCTCTCTCTCTCTTCTTCTTCTTCTTCTTCTAGTTGGGGATGTTTATCCTGCCCAGCACTCACCGGTCTTCATTCAGACCATTAATACTAATAATAGCGCACAGGATGCGTGCTATGTGAATTCGTGTAATCCATCCCACCGGCACACACGGCCTACTCGTACCGAATAGTGGAATGGGCTTTAACGTGCGCGCAAGATCTTGTGCGTGTGTTCGTACACGGGACCTCGGTTTTAGGTCTCCTCCCAAGGACCAGGAAATAGGAGTAAAGTATCTTTCCCAAGGATACAACACCGTCACCAGCCGGGTTCGAACCCACCGCACCCGCAAACCTGTTGGATTACGAGCGGCGACTCTAACCAACCGGCCACGGCGCCTCCCTCTCTCTCTCTCTCTCTCTCTCTCTCTCTCTCTCTCTCTCTCTCTCTCTCTCTCTCTCTCTCTCTCTCTAACTTAACTGATGAAATAATACTCCTAGGTGACTTCAATCTCGATCTTCTAAAGTGTCCAAAGACTTGGATCCGTTCATATGAATCGTTTAATTTTGACCAATTAATTGACCTACCCACAAGAGTAACCCCTACAAGCAAAACCCTTTTAGTTTTAGACCACATTTATACAACATCTAAAAATAATATAGTTGAAGTGTGCTCACCAGTATATGGTTGCAGTGATCACTATCCAGTATGTTTTACTTGGAATAAAAAAGGAATAAAAATCCCTAAAAGCAGTCATAAATACATTCGATATAGACATTTCTCTCACTTTAACGAAGAAACGTTTTTGCACGATTTATCAAATTCCTGTATTTCTTGGGTTTATCAATTTACAAATCCTGATGAAGCATTCGAAGTGTGGTACCATAGTTTCTTAACAATATATGACAAACATGCACCTTTCAAAACAAAACGCGTGCGCGACAATCCCAAATTACCATGGCTTTCTAAAGATGTCGAGGAAGCAATGAAATTACGTGATTCTTGTGTAGCAACAGGTAATAAAGAAGAAACTGCTAAACAAAAAAATAAAGTTACCTATCTTAAACGTGCATCGAAAAAAGAGTATTTTCAAAATCTTGTTTCTGAGAATACCAATACCAAATCTATTTGGAATTGTATTAACCAACTAAGTAACAAACATGTTAACAATATATCAACTGTCAGTAAAGAGTTATCTCCAGAAGAACTCAATGTACATTTCAGTGAAGTTGCCCAGTCAACAGTACCCAATGATAAATCTCATTTAAACGATTTACACCCCCTTAAACAATTCTGTGACTCAAAAAACATAACTTCCGAACTTAATATCCCATTAATGTCAGTTTATGAAGTTTACACCGCTCTTTCCAACATAAAGCAAACATGCTCCCGTGGTCTGGATGAAATTGATGGAAAAATTCTTAAAATTGCTGCCCCTATCATTTCCGAAACCCTCACTTATGTCTATAATCTTTGCTTAAGTAAGAATCAGATTCCCAAAGCTTTCAAAGTAGCCAAAGTAATACCAATTTATAAATCAGGTGACCCAGACAATCCTTCAAACTACCGACCTATTTCTCTTCTATCTACCCTCTCAAAACCATTAGAAGACCACTTTAGAAAACACATCCTTGCTCATTTTGAGCGATTCAATTTGCTCCATCCTAATCAATCCGGTTTTAGGAAACACCATTCCTGCCATTCTGCACTTACAAATTTAATCGATAAATGGCTATCCAATATAAACAATAACTTAATTACTGGTGTCCTTTTCATAGACTTTGCTAAAGCTTTTGACGTGATCGATCATGTGTTGCTCTTAAAAAAGCTAACATTATACGGCCTCTCTAGTAATACCAGAGAATTAATGTCGTCATTCTTAGATGAAAGATACCAACTTGTTTTCACTAATGGTAGAAAATCCTCTCTCCTCCCTTTAAAATATGGAATTCCTCAAGGGTCAATCCTTGGCCCTATCCTCTTTTCAATTTATATTAATGATTTGCCTCTCAATTTTCAAGCTCTCTGTGACATGTTCGCGGATGATACTACTCTCCATACAAGCAACTCCAAGGTAGAAAACATAGTTCATGCATTGCAAGAAAGTATCAATCAGTTAACAGAATGGTCTGAACTAAACCACATGAGTCTAAATCCTAACAAAACTAAATTCATGCTTGTCACCACTAGGCAAAAACGACAACTTTTTTCCTGTTCTCTCCCCTTGCACATAAATGGTAACGTTATTGAAGAAGTTAACTCACATAAAGTACTAGGGGTCTTAATTGATAATAATTTATCTTGGTCTAACCATGTACAAACTCTTTGTAAAACAATTTCCAAGAAAATATATCTTCTATGCAAAATAAAACACTTTCTAAACACAGATTCACGCAAAATTTTCTTCCATGCATACATTGATTCTCACATAAACTATTCGTCTACACTCTGGGATTCAGCAAGTGAGCAAACCCTAAAGCCACTGCATAGTCTCTATAGACGAGCACTGAAATTAGTCTTACTAAAATCATCGAGTCTTACTCAATCCGATTATGTATCATTAGACATTCTCCCTCTTCATTTTAAATTAAGATATAATAAGGCAATATTTATGTTCAAAATTATGTCAGGCTATGCTCCTCCTTCTCTACAAGAAAAATTTCAATTCAACATGAAACATCTTCCTCATAGACTGATGTTACCTCTTCCCAAATTAGATTTATTCAAATCTAGCTTACAATATGCAGGAGGTCTCCTTTGGAACGGCATTTCTTCCCAATTTAACGTTCATGTTTGTTTAAACACATTCAAAAAAAGATATCATCAAATACTCATGAAGGAATACTCTAGCTCATAATATCCAAGAATGTCTACTTAATATCCTTTTTTAAATATCTCATTTGTTATAATACATGCTTATGTGTTAAGTCTTCTTTTATGTACATTGTATTTACTATGCATTATTTTTCCTGCATATATTGCTTCATTTCTTCCATTTTATTCTGTTCTTTTATTTTGACCTCCCTCTCTCTGTATCTGTCTGTCTGTCTGTCTGTCTGTCCTTGTCTCAGTCTCGTTAATTGATGTAATTTATTTTATTTATATGCCTTGCACGGTGCGTCCGTTTGCGACCTTGATTGAAGGTTGAGTTTTTTCTTGTACTTTGCGATGTCTTTTTTGTCTATTTGTATTTTTTAAATTTATTTTCTTTTGGTTCTGAGGGCCGGATGAAAAAAAGCCGGTTATTGTGCTTATTCCGCTTTTCCTCAATAAAAAACATTCGTTCGTTCGTTCGTTCGTTCGTTCTCTCTCTTAGTCTCTCTCTCTCTATATATATATATAGTTTGCTTTGATAAAGCTTTTCTGTGTCCAATGTCTTTATTTGTGAACCTCAGAAACAAAACCAGTTAACGTTAACTTTGATATATATATTTATATATGCATGTGTGTGAGTAAAAAATAAACAAAATTCATCATATTCAAACAAAGAAGTTGGTCCCCACCAAGGAAGAAAAAAAAACGCTTTAAGAAGTTATGTTAAAAAACCCAACAATGAAACAAAATTTGTAAAAACTACTCTTATGTTATAACATTTGTTTTACTCTTATAATTCATGCTTACAGATGACAATGAGATGTACATGTATTTTCTGATACAGGCCAAACCTGCAAGATTATGATGCTGAACATCTGTAATGAGGCTTTATACCGAAAATTCTCTGAGATGCGAACGCCCCCTACTTAAGATTTATCGCCCTTGCCTGTCAGAAACTAGTAGTATATATAGCCACAGAAAATTACCTGCTCCTGACTCATCACCAGGGGGCATCGGCACTTCGGGCCTAATATTATCGCCCTTTAGTGTCGGCAAGGAGTAGTACAGGGCTCCCAATTGTCCCGCAAAACAAGGGGTCCCAGGGACTTCTTCACTTACAGTATAGGGTGTCCTCAGGGCTCCCAATTGTCCCGCAAAACAAGGGGTCCCAGGGACTTCTTCACTTACAGTATAGAGGGTCCTAGAGGCAGGATAGAGGGTCCCAGTGGCATTGTGAATGCAAAAAATATTTTTTCTAGTGCATCCGTGGGACCCCCTGCACATTCTTTTAGAGGGTCCTTGAGAATTTTAGTACTTCATACTAATCATAGACCCCCAAATGGGGGTCCCTGGGAGCCCTGTAGTATAAAGCCTCATTCCCCTGAAGTCAGCTGAACTGAGTGAGTGGACAACCAACCCTTGATCCTGTTCCTCCACACACCACCCATGTCCATCATCACCCAGACCCTACAGCTGGGTCAGTGCGGTAACCAGGTGGGCGGTCAGCTGAACTGAGTGAGTGGACAACCAACCCTTGATCCTTTTCCTCCACACACCAAGTGACCAACCATGTCCATCATCACCCTACAGCTGGGTCAGTGCGGTAACCAGGTAGGCGGTCAGCTGAACTGAGTGAGTGGACAACCAACCCTTGATCGTGTTCCTCCACACACCAAGTGACCAACCATGTCCATCATCACCCTACAGCTGGGTCAGTGCGGTAACCAGGTGGGCGGTCAGCTGTTCAACTCCCTCATGGACGACCTCCACACCTCCCCCGCTGCCCTCAACGTCTCTCCGAAGCAGAACTTGGAGTATGTTGAGGAGTCCAGGGAAGTCTTCTTCTCCGAGAGGAAGAACTCCCCGCTGCCTGTGGCCCGAGCCGTCATGGTGGACATGGAGACCAAGGCTATCTCGCAGACGATGGCGGAAGCTAAGAAGTCAGGAAGGTAATTTCTTGTTTGAAAGTAAATGTTACTAAGGCGATAAACTTGTAGTCTCGTTTAAATCCCTTGTTTAATAGTATTACTTACATGGGAGACAATTCATTAATGGAAAGAAGCTTGATTAATTAATAAGGGCTTTTTTCCGCTTCTTTTCACTTCTTGCCATCAAAAAATGATTTCGCTTATAAATGTGAATAAATGTGGATGTTGGAATGCAAAGAGCTTCATATAATTTTATTTGTTGATTATTGTTTTTATATATTTATATAGCTATGAATAATAAATCTCAATAATTTGTTGGCACCATTCTACTGGCCTTAAGGATTTAAAAGTCAATGCATTAGAAATGCAGAATACTTGCGTTTTATAAAACCTTTGTATCCAAATATATGCCATGTATTGAACATCTTTATCAAAACCAGTTACTGTGAACTTTGAATCTTGATTTATGACAATCTCTCCCTTTATTCTCTTCCCACAGACGAACAACAGCTGCACCAAAAGTAAAATCAGGCAACAACTGAATGACGATCTCTCCCTTTCTGTTCTTCCCAAGGTGGATGTACCCAAACAAACAGCAGCTGCACCAGAAGCGGGGTTCAGGCAACAATTGAATCTCTCCCTTCATTCTCTTCCTAAGGTGGATGTACCCAAACAAACAGCAGCTGCACCAGAAGCGGGGTTCAGGCAACAATTGAATCTCTCCCTTCATTCTCTTCCTAATGTACCCAAACAAACAGCAGCTGCACCAGAAGCGGGGTTCAGGCAACAATTGAATCTCTCTCTCCCTTCATTCTCTTCCTAAGGTGGATGTACCCAAA
>CM065702.1:6521479-6588979 GCA_017654935.2 Phymorhynchus buccinoides
GGCACATGGCACATATACAGGGGCACATAGCTACTCCCGTCTTGGTGACCATCAGATGCAATGCAGAGGGGTCCTTGCAAAATGTCCTCATGGGTGTATTAGCCCGTTTTTCATGACTGCAGAGCCCACCAGCAAAAGACACCCCACTCAGAAACCAGCACGCATCCAACAGCCCCCACCAAGGACAGGCGAGGCCAGTGCATCTCCAGACAAGTCAACGCCACAGGAAGACGAAAAATCCGTTTAACGTCCTCCGGTCTGGAACAGACACATATGGGACATTAGTAGATATAAAGATGGTGGGAACGATCCTGGAGGCAATGCCCGGAGGCAGTGCAACACCAGGAAAGTCCCAAATTTTTAACATTACAGATATTTTTGTAACCAAAGCCACAGGCTCTCGGCTTACAGACTTATATGCCTGAGAAAAGAGTCCCAGAATGTATTGTGGATCTTACGTCTTAGGTCTCCCCATGTCATCCCAAAAGGGAAAAAACAAACAAAAAGTCTCCAATTCCTTCCAACCTGGTTGGAAGTGTTTCATCCAACCAAAATTTGCATTTATGATATAAAATTATACTCACTCTGTCAAAAGAAAAGAAAACTGTGGAAAGGTTGCAACCATTTTCATCCGACTTGGTTGGATAGTGCGAGGTGGGTTTTATTGTGCTCGAGCACCGCAAACTTCGCTTTGTTCTCAATCTGTTCAAAAGTGTAAACGGAAAAAAGAGCATACGTTTGAACCATTTGGGAACAAACCAAAGGCATTGGTGCTTGAAAAAGAATGTCCCCACTAACTGGCTGCCTGGGAACGCATAAGAAAAAGAAGGAGTTGTAAAACAAATATTCATATGTACATGTACTCACACACTCACACTCATATAGAGACACACACATGCACACACAACACAACAACAACATACAGTATTTATACGGCGCTGAATCTTGATAGAAATCAAATAAAAGCGCACACACACGTTAGCATTCATAACACATTCAAACAAAAACGCAATACAAAGCGAACACACACGGATTACATAAATGGAATACAGCAGAAACAGACCTAATGGCAAGAGAAAGAAGAGAAAGAGAGTGGAGCTTTAATGACGGGGGAACAGGTGGGTCTTGAGGTTAGCTTTGAAAGCAGAGAGGGTCGGTCACTGACGGAGGGAAAGAAGTTTGTTCTAGGAGGTCGTTCTTGAGACAGCAAAAGAGCGCCGACCAACAGTTGAAAGCTTATACCTAGGGATCTGGAGAGAAAGAGGGTCAGAAACTGAACGTAAAGTGCGAGCTGGCGCATAGATGGAAATATTGTCGCAGAGGTAAGATGGAGCAGCTTTATGGATAGATTTATACAGCGCCTTTCTTTAGAATTACACTCAAGGCGCTCACATTCACTGATTCACACGCAATTGGGCTAACATACACATTCATTCAATCATCATCTAATTAATGTGAAAAGTTAGAGAGAGAAAGCTCTTTGAAACAAGTGAGTTTTCATTTGGGTTTTGAAAGCGGGAAGTGCTGAATTGTGACGGAGGTGAACAGGCAAGGAGTTCCAGACAGTGGGGGCACAAAAACTAAACCTGGTTGGATTTATAGCAGCACACACAGGCAGAGAAAGAGAGAGAGACTATGGTGATGTTAATGGATGGTACAGTGGAACCTCCATTATAAGACTCCCTCCCACATAAGACCTGCTTCTCTGAGACGTTGCCCTTCTTTGTAAGTATTAAAATGACCTCCCTTATAAGACCTCATTTTGGATGATTATTGAAGGTCTTATAAGGGAGGTTCCACTGTAATAATGTTTCAGCGCATTTCTTTCCGTGACATCAACCGTGTCATTAGCCACAAGCTGACCAGTTTCCTGCAGCCTACGGACAGCCCTGCTTCTAGTACAGCCTCTGCTCGCCAGCTAGGTAGGAACTAGTAGTTTCTTTTTCGTTGTTGTTTGTTTCATCTTTGTATTCATGTCTTAATAATAATAATAATAGTACATTTACATAGCGCTTTACCTCAAATGAGCCCAAAGCGCTTTACAATCGAATATTCATTAACAAGTAGTCAACAAAAATAGTGTTTAAGAATGACACAAATCAGCAACAATGCATATGCAAAGCAACTCTCTCTCTCTCTCTCTCTCTCTCTCTCTCTCTCTCTCTCTCTCTCTCTCTCTCTCTCTCTCTCTCTCTCTCTCTCTCTCTCTCTCTCTCTCTCTCACAGGGTGGAAGTTACAGCATCTTGTTACTTTCACCCAGTAAATTGTTGCCTTTCTCTATTTCAGGATGGAAGTTACAGCACCTTGTGACTTTCACCCGATAAATTGTTGCCTTTCTCTACTTCAGGGTGGAAGTTACAGCACCTTGTGACTTTCACCCGATAAATTGTTGCTTTTCTCTATTTCAGGATGGAAGTTGCAGCACCTTGTGACTTTCACCTGATAAATTGTTGCCTTTCTCTATTTCAGGGTGGAAGTTGCAACACCTTGTGACTTTCACCCAGTAAATTGTTGCCTTTCTCTATTTCAGGGTGGAAGTTGCAGCACCTTGTGACTTTCACCCAGTAAATTGTTGCCTTTCTCTATTTCAGGGTGGAAGTTGCAGCACCTTGTGACTTTCACCCAGTAAATTGTTGCCTTTCTGTATTTCAGGGTGGAAGTTGCATCACCTTGTGACTTTCACCCAGTAAATTGTTGCCTTTCTCTATTTCAGGGTGGAAGTTGCATCACCTTGTTACTTTCACCTGATAAATTGTTGCCTTTCTCTATTTCAGGATGGAAGTTGCAGCACCTTGTGACTTTCACCCAGTAAATTGTTGCCTTTCTCTATTTCAGGGTGGAAGTTGCATCACCTTGTTACTTTCACCTGATAAATTGTTGCCTTTCTCTATTTCAGGATGGAAGTTGCAGCACCTTGTGACTTTCACCTGATAAATTGTTGCCTTTCTCTATTTCAGGGTGGAAGTTGCAGCACCTTGTGACTTTCACCCGATAAATTGTTGCCTTTCTCTATTTCAGGGTGGAAGTTGCAACACCTTGTGACTTTCACCCGATAAATTGTTGCCTTTCTCTATTTCAGGGTGGAAGTTACAGCACCTTGTGACTTTCACCCGATAAAATTTCAGGATGGAAGTTGCAGCACCTTGTGACTTTCACCTGATAAATTGTTGCCTTTCTCTATTTCAGGGTGGAAGTTGCAACACCTTGTGACTTTCATTGTTGGATGGAAGTTGCAGCACCTTGTGACTTTCACCTGATAAATTGTTGCCTTTCTCTATTTCAGGGTGGAAGTTGCAGCACCTTGTGACTTTCACCTGATAAATTGTTGCCTTTCTCTATTTCAGGGTGGAAGTTGCAGCACCTTGTGACTTTCACCCAGTAAATTGTTGCCTTTCTCTATTTCAGGGTGGAAGTTGCATCACCTTGTTACTTTCACCTGATAAATTGTTGCCTTTCTCTATTTCAGGATGGAAGTTGCATCACCTTGTGACTTTCACCTGATAAATTGTTGCCTTTCTCTATTTCAGGGTGGAAGTTGCACCTTGTTACTTTCACCTGATAAATTGTGACTTTCACCTGATAAACTATTTCTGGAAGTTGCAACACCTTGTGACTTTCACCTGATAAATTGTTGCCTTTCTCTATTTCAGGGTGGAAGTTGCAGCACCTTGTGACTTTCACCTGATAAATTGTTGCCTTTCTCTATTTCAGGGTGGAAGTTGCAACACCTTGTGACTTTCACCTGATAAATTGTTGCCTTTCTCTATTTCAGGGTGGAAGTTGCAACACCTTGTGACTTTCACCTGATAAATTGTTGCCTTTCTCTATTTCAGGCCTTTCTCTATTTCAGGGTGGAAGTTGCAGCACCTTGTGACTTTCACCTGATAAATTGTTGCCTTTCTGTATTTCAGGGTGGAAGTTGCAGCACCTTGTGACTTTCACCTAATAAATTGTTGCCTTTCTGTATTTCAGGGTGGAAGTTGCAGCACCTTGTAGCCCACCCCGAGCACAGGCTGCTGACGATCCGCAACATCCCCCAGGTGTCGGCGCGCGCCATGGAGTTCAGCTCCTTCCAGTGGCCCGGCCTGCTCAAGCACCTCAGGCAGATGCTGGTCGCCAGCGCCCCCATGGAGGAAGGTAGGAAAACTGGGTTTTTGTTTTGTTTTTTTTTTTGCTGTCCTATCTTCTGGGACGTACAGTGGCGTTGCTCCCATGCCGCTTATTTCCGAGTCCCAACTCGCAGCCACACCCCGGTTGTATAAGTTGCAGAATCCGAAACCAGAAGTCCTAGGGGAGCTAATCGATGTTAGGCCGTCAGGGGGCGACCAACCGAGGAGACACTGCACTGCTGCTGAGTCACTTCGGTGGAGTTCAGTGGAGCGTGTACGCAGGACACCACCTACCAAGCCCCCTACTGACGACGATAATGTCTTAGTCGCGGAGCCAGTGTGAGTGAGGTCCTCCTCCGAGGGCGCCACCACGTCCGTCCAACGACAGCTTCCCAGAACATGCTCATCCCCATGACTTTGACCCGAACATGCCAAAGGCACAGACTGGCTTGGTAATCGAAACTGAGGTCACCATGAGAGCAGGGCATGCAAGGTCACAGAATTTGAAATCTGTGGGTAAATCTTGATGTGTAATGGCCTGCTCAGGCAAATGCTAATGGCCATTGTCCCCATGGAGGAAGGTAGGTGCTGGATTTGGGTTGTGGCTAACTCTTCATGTGTGATTCTGTGGCCTTGCGTGCCCTGCTCTCATGGTGACCTCAGTTTCTTCTTCTTCTTCTTCTTCGTTCGCTCAGACAGTTTCCTGTCATATGAGCTTAGATGCGTCATGCTGCCGTTATGCGCCTAACTAAGAAATAGGCCCAGTATGTCCGACTTCGGCTGAAGAAATCTTTGTAAGAATTTATAGAAAAAACTAAGGCAGGAGAATGGACCAGTGAGATAGAAAGATAGCAGATGACAGTAAGCAAAGGGAAAAGGCAGAGTCAAACTCAAAGAGAATGACAGAATTAGAGGAAGTTACAAGCACAGAACTTCCAGAAGGTGGGGGAACTATTTGTACAAAAGACCCCCCGGTATCCCCACGGGGGGGGGGGGACCTCAGTTTGAATTTCCAATCCAGTCTATGCCCTTGGTGCATTTGGGTCAAAGTCATGGGGAGCAGTATGTTCTGGGGAGCTGTCGATGGACGGTCGAGGTTGGCGCTCTTGGAGGAGGACCTCACTCACGCTGGCTCCGCTTCATTATTGTCATCAAAAGTAGGGGGCTTAGCAGGTGGTGTCCTGCGTATGTTAGCTCAGAACAGGCTCCTCTGAACTCCACCGAAGTGACTCAGCAGCAGTGCAGTGTCTCCTCGGTTGGTTGCCTCCTAACATAGATTCACTCCCCTTGGACTGCTGGTTTTGGACTCTGCGACCTGACAAACCAGGGTGTGGCTGCGAGTTGGGATTCGGAATGAGTGGTGTGCGAGCAGCACCACTGTACGGCCCAGAAGATGGGACAGCAGAACAAAAAATCTTGAAATATAAAGGGTTATGTTCTTGTGCCTGTCTGCCCGCAACGGAGGCATCACAAGTCAGAAAATGTGTTGAGCTGCTGTAGCTGGTGATTCTCTAAAAGTGGTGGAAATAATGAATATGTGTGTGTGTGTGTGTATGTGTGTGTGTTTATTTATGTGTGGGCTCATGTGTGTGCGTGTTTGCATTTGTAAGACTGGACAGGGAGGGCTTGAGAAGAAGAGGTGTCTGCACATGTTTATGGCAACAGGCTCAAACAACTAAACTGTTTAATACAGCGGAACCTCCCTTATAAGACCTCCCATTATAAGACTCCCTCCCACATAAGACCTACTTCTCTGAGACATTGCCCTTCTTTGTAAGTACAGTGGAACCTCCCTTATAAGACTTCCCATTATAAGACTCCTTCCCACATAAGACCTACTTCTCTGAGACATTGCCCTTCTTTGGTAAGTATTAAAATTACCTCCCTTATAAGACCTCATTTTGGATGATTTTTGAAGGTCTTATATGGGAGGTTCCACTGTACTCCTAATTTCTGCCCTAATTTTCAAGCATTTTTTAAGCTTTCAAGTTTCTAGCAATACTGTATTTTTTAGACTATAAGATTATAAGGCGCACCCCCCAAATTTTACACAAAATTCAGATTCTGTTATATTTTCTTACTATTTTAGTAGTCATATTATAAGGGGAGAAAAAAATTATCGCCTTATAGTCCGAAAAATATTATACATGTTTTCAGCATCTCTATCATTATTTATTATATCAAGCTTTCGACCTTCTACCTATACTGTTTCCAGGCATCGACTGGCAGATCAAGGCCGAAGACACCCCTCGAGGTACCACCACCACCACGCGCCCCGACCGATCCTTAGCCGCCTCCCTGATCCTGCGTGGGAAGGACCTCGCCTTGGCGGACCCCTCCCCCTTCAGAGACCCCTCCCTCTACGCTCCCTGGATGACCCCGGACGTGGCTTTCTCCGTGGCCTCCCAGCCCCGGGCGTTATGCGGCTACGAGAAGAGCGCGGCGCTGATCAGCAACAGTCGCTCGGCAACCCGCCCCCTGGACCACATCATGGAGAAAGCGTGGAGCATGTTTGCGTCGCGCGCCTACGTCCACCAGTACCTGAGGAGGGGTATGAGCGAGGAGGACTTCCTGGAGGCTTTTGTGACGCTGGAACAGGTTGTGGCCAGTTATAACGCTGTGTGAGTTGCCGGAGAGATGTGGCGTTTCAAGTGGTAGCGTAGTGAGTTAACAGGGCTCCCAGGGACCCCCATTTGGGGGTCTATGAAGCACTAAAATTCTCAAGGACCCTCTAAGCGAATGTGCAAGGGGTCCCAGGGATGCACTACAAAAATTCTTTTTAGCATTCGCAATGCCACTGGGACCCTCTATCCCGCCTCTAGGACCCTCTATACTGTAAGTGAAGGAGTCCCTGGGACCCCTTGTTTTGCAGGACGATTGGGAGCCCTGGAGTTACCAAGCTTATTTATACAGACCCGGTATTGCAGTACCTCCAGGGTCGGTTCCAAGCGCTGAATGGTGGTGGTTGATGGCTCGTCTCACATGCAGACTTTCTGGAGGCTTTTGTGACGCTGGAACAGGTTGCGGCCAGTTTTAAGGCTGTGTGAGTGGCGGAGAGATGTGGCATTTCAAGTTTTAACGTAGTGAGTTACCAAGCTTATTTATACAGACCCAGTATTGCAGTACCTCCAGGATTGGCTCCAAGCGCTGAATGATGGTTGTGGTGGTTGGTTGAAGGCTCGTCTCACATGCGCTCTATGTAGCCGAGCGGACGTCAAAGCCAACTTCATTCGAGTTACAATGCTTTGTGGGTGTTGGATAGATGCGGTGTTTCGAGTTGCAACATTACAAGCTGTTTGTGAGATGTTGAATAGATGTGGCGTTTTGAAAGAACAGGCTTAACTGAACTTCACCGATGTGACTCAGCAGCAGTGCAGTGTCTCCTCTGGTGGTTGCTTCCTGACGGCCTAACATAGATTCGCTCCCTTTGAACTGCTGGTTTCGGATTCTGTGACCTGACAAGCCAGGGTGTGGCTGCAGGTTGGGACTTGGAATGAGCAGCGTGGGAGCAACACCACTGTACGGCCCAGAAGATGGTACAGCAAAAAAGAAAGATGTGCCATTTCTTGGAACATTGCGAGTTATGACGCTTTTGTGAGTATTGGATACATAAGGCGGTTAAACCCCTTCACTGCCAGAGAAAAACAGAAATGATCGATTTTCTTATTATAAAATTATAAAAAAGACCTGTTAGACTCAATCTGACAAAATGTTCTAGAGATATATCTTTCCTGACTTGTCTAAACCAGAAATCATCATCCCAGGACTATGACATCAACAGTTATGACATCATCAATGACATCACACATCCATAGTGGACACAGGGACGGGCAGGGAAGGGGTCAAGTTTCAACATTAGGAGTTATAATGCTTTGTGAGTGTTATTTCAAATTGTATCATAGTGAGTTACAGTGCTTTGTGGGTGTTGGAGAAATACGGCATTTCACGTTTCAACATTAGGAGTTATGTTATAATGCTTTGTGACTGTTGGATAGTATGGTGTTTTTATCCAACACCATTACAAGCAACATTACAAGCTATTTTGTGAGATGTTGAATAGATGTGGCATTTCAAAGAACAGACCTGTTCCACTGAACTCACTGAAGTGACTTAGCATCAGCAGTGCAGTGTCTCCTCTGGTGGGTGTTTCCTCACAACCTAACATAGATTCGCTCCCTCTGGACTATTGGTTTTGGATTGTGCGACCTGACCTGGTTTGGGTGTGGCTTCGAGTTGGGACTCGGAATGAGCAGCGTGGAAGCAACGCCATTGTATGGCCCGGAAGATTGGACAGCAACAAAGAAAGGAAAAATGTGGCATTTCAAGTTAGAATATTAGGAGTTGTAACGCGGGCTTTGTGAGTGTTGGATAGTTTTAAGTTGGAACTTTACGAGTTATAAAATGCTTTGTGAGAGAGCTCTACAGTGCATTTTGAGTGTTGAATAGATGTGGCCTTTGAAGTTGTAATGTAATTAGTTACAACGCTTTGTGAGTGGTGGAGAGATGTAGAATATTAATTTTAAAAAATGGTGATTAATGCATAAAGTGTTCTGGGTCTTTGAATTTTGAGTTGAAGTGGAGAAGAATAAGTTTAGATACTTTACAAAGTGATGTTGGGATTGTTGAATCGATGTGGCATTTCAACAAAGAACATGGTGAGTTCATGTAAATTATTTTGTGAGTGCATCATTACGCTAGATAACATCTTGTGCGAGTGTTGGATGAGCATTGAATGTCGAAGTACACCATGGTGATTTATAATGCCTTGCGAGAATTGAGCAGTCGTGAAATTTCAGATTAGAACATGGTGATTTATATTTATAGCGCATTGTACATGTGGGATGGTTATAACATTTTAAAGCAAGAAAGTGGAGAGTTATGCTTTGTATAATTGTGTGTGTGATGAAGATTCAAGAAAGAGAGGGTTGCATGCAAGCATTGTGTGTATTTTACTTTCTAGTGAATCATTATTTCTTTGCCTTTTATTTTCTTGTTCTTGATGTAAAGCGCTTTGAGCTCATGTGAGAAAGAGCGCCATATATATTCACATTATTATTATTTTTATTATTATGCAACACATTGTGTGAGTGTTGATTGGCTACAGATTTCAAGTTACAACACGATGAGTTGCAACACATTGTGAATTTTGGAGAGTTGTAACAATATCAACAATATTTTTATTGTCATTAGCTTACATTTACAAATTCCTTGCGGAAAGGGGGGGTTACAATATTGAATAGTTGTAAAATCTCAAGTTAAAAAGCCTTGAACATGTGGGTGATTGTGGAATTTGTTGTGAGTAAAGTACTGGGTCATTGAATTTTGAGTTATCATGCATTATGAGTGAGAAAGGTGATTGTGGAATTTGTTGTGAGTAAAGTACTGGGTCATTGAATTTTGAGCTATCATGCATTATGAGTGAGAAAGGTGATTGTGGAATTTATTCTGAGTATAGTACTAGGTCATTGAATTTTGAGCTATCATGCATTATGAGTGAGAAAGGTGATTGTGGAATTTCAAGTCGCAACATGTTGAGAGTATCATGGTACAGTAGTTATATTTTAGATGGTGTGTGTGTGTGTGTGTCACAGTGTGTATGTGTGTGTGTGTGTGTCACAGTGTGTGTGTGTGTGTCACAGTGTGTGTGTGTGTGTGTGTGCATTTTTGCATGTGCACGTAATTCCATAAATGTGTGTGACCGCTGAACAGTTTGAGTTTCAGTGCCTTAGTTGTTGGTATGCTGTATTGTTATTGAGCGCCGAGTCACAAAATGTTTGCCAGTGTTGGACGGCTGTGGAATTTCAAGCTACAACATGTGAGTGTTGGGGAGTCATGGAACTTTCTCAGGGACTTGTTTTTGAAAAAATAGTTCCCCCACCTTCTGGAAGTTCTGTGCTTGTAACTTCCTTTAATCTGCCTCTCTCTTTGACTCTGCCTTTTCCATTTGCTTTATATCGTCTACTATCTTTCTGACTTATTGGCCCATTCTCCTGCCTTTTTAAAAACAAATCTTCCAAATAATCGTTCTCCTTTGAGCTCCTCCGAAATCAGACTATGTCGGCTGTACACAGTGGGGAGACCAGTGAAATCTGAAAAACGGACACAGTAAGGCAGAAAGATAGTAGATGACAGTAAGCAAAGGGAAAAGGCAGAGTCAAAGAGAGTGACAGATTAGAGGAAGTTACAAGCACATAACTTCCACAAGGTGGGGGAACTATTTGCACGAAAGACCCCATGGTATCCCTACGGGGGAGTGGAGTATTTCAGTCATAACGTTTGGTCTACCATGTGTGTGTGTGTGTGTGTGTGTGCACTCACGCATACAGGTTGTATAGCCTGCTAGGTTAATGAATTGTCAAACTTGTATGTTGAACATTGTATGTTTTGTTTATCATGCGAAACAATGTAAAAATTCTTTATTCAGTGTTTATTATACGCTGTTGATTGCATGCAATGGGATTATGTGTGGATTGATGTGAAATTGTTACTTTCGTTATTAAATAATTTTTATTTAAAAACAAATTTTTTAACAGATGAAAAGAGTTTGCATTCAGAGTCAGATGTACTGTATTTAACGGATTATAAGGCGCACCCCCCAAATTTAACACAAAATTCAGATTTTGTTACTATATGTTCTTACTATATTATCAGTCACATTATAAGGCGCAGGGGTCTCAGTCTGGGACAAAAAGTATTGCCTTATACTATTACTAGTAAGTTATACTAAAATATGGTATGTCATTTTGCAATGAATAAATAAAGATTGACACTTCAATGTTTATTCCTTCTTCAAGAGTTTTCTTGGCTATATCATTGATGCATGTACTGATGTTTTGACAGGTGCAAGGGAAAGATTCATATGTTCATAATCATAGATTAAAAGAAAGACTGACCCTTATGCATAGATTCAAGTATGCATAACATGCATGCATGTACGCACGCGCACACACACACACACACACACACACACACAGTATTTTGTACATGATTATCGTATTGTGCTTGCGGAACATATGTGTATTTTTTCCATATTTTTCATTGCAAATTGATTTTTTTGTTTACAGTGTTTGTTTTTCATCTTGCTTGCTTCAGTTGTATTTCTTATTTATTTATGACGACAGGATGAAACAAAGTTTTGTTTAGCTTATTCCTTTATCGTCAATAAACATCATTTTGACTTGACTTGACTTGACTTGACACACACACACACACACACACAGAGATTTAGAAGAAGTAGCTGACAGTACTGTTCACTTTTCCTCTACAGTCAGAAATGTTTTCTCAAACATTAGATGTTGTATAACTGAACTAAAAGAACATAACAACGCTACACACAAACAAATGAAGAAGGGAAAATAAATGAAGTAAAACAAATTTAATTTTCGTCTTAAAAAAGACTTTTTCCAAGGCGATGAGACAATGTGTTTGTAAACAAACGATAGGTTGGATGAATGAATGAATGAATAACATATGGATAAAAGATTAGATGTTGGAAAGAATTGATCCCAATTTTTTGCAACTTTAAAACCGTGACCTACATAGATTGGTACTGTACTTCTCTTAGCAATCTGATAAGTCACAGATTAGAACTATAGCTTTGTCCTAGATAGTAGTAGACAATCCCAGTCATGACCAAGTGAAGCGGGTGATCATTGTTGTCATTATCATCGACAGTACTGCCAGAGGTAGATCATCGTCAAGAAGAAACATGCTGTTGGTCCTTATTCTTTTAGCTTTAGTAAGTTGAAGTTTATGTGGGTGGTTTTTTTTCGATTTGGTAAAGGTAAAGATGTGCCACCACCCCTGCATTTCTCGGTTAATTGTATTTTTCCGTTTTTGCCTTTCTTACCATACATAAAGCTGTATTTTAGGAACATTTTCAGCTAATTCTCTTTTTGGAATACTAACCCTAACCCTAACCCTAGCCCTAAACCTAACCCTACCCCCCACTATGTACTGCAGTACACCGCAATTTGTCACAGTTGTGGTTCGTTGCGTTTTTCCGTCTTATAGGGTAGGGGTTAGGGTTAGGGATAGGGTTAATATTCCAAAAAGGTTATTAGCTAAAAAGGTTAATAAAATACAGCTTTATGTATGGTAAGAAAGGCAAAAACGGAAAAATACAATTAACCGAGAAATGTAGGGGGGGTGGCACATCTTGACCTTTACCTTCGATTTTACTAAGGGGTGTCTTAATAATAATAATAATAATGGGAATTTATATAGCGCTCTTTCTCTCATGAGCTCAGTGCGCTTTACATTGATAACAAGAACATTCACGTGAAATACTTTCGTCTAAAAATAATTCTGCCAGTTTCGCTCACTGTACTCAAGCAGACCCAATACATGAATTTCACGTGAATCATGACTCGCATTGTCAAAATCGCATCGCATTCAGATGCGATTCGTATGTCGTGTGTCTGGCCCTTAAAAGAAGATGATAGACATACAATTCTGGCACCACCAGGGGTGTGTGTGGGTGTGCCTGAAGCCTGAATTCAGGCAGTTTGATGCAGGTTCAGGCAGTGGTGTGGCATTCTCAAAATGGATTTGTTCTCAACATGTCTGCGCATGTGCAAAATCGATCATGACGTACCATCAAATTTTATTTTTTGTGTATTTGACACTAAATTGACCCTAAGCCTATCCCTAACCAATCCCTTTTTTTGCGCATTGAGCTTTAAGATAATGCGCTATAAGTTTCCTAAATAAATACATAAATAACCCTATCCCAAATCCTAACCCTAAACCGATCCCTTACCGAAGCCCTAACCCTAAATCTATTCCTGACTCTGCACATGTGCAGACAAGTTGGGAACAAATCCATTTTGAGAATGCCACAGTGGTCTGCCTCAAGATAAGGCCGCTCTTCTGTACGGACTCATGGTCTTGATCAGATCATAATTTAATACTGTTATGATGGAAAGTTCAGGCAAAAGCTTTGATGACCAGCATGTACCCATGCACCACCCCTCCCCCTACCCATCCTGTATACACTAAAATAACACAACTAACACACACACACACACACACACACACACACATTGCTCATTATCTTTAATGCAGGCGCCACTTCACAATTGGGAAAATTCAAAGAAACATTGAAACGTGTTGTATCAGAATTGAGAGAATGTTTAGGTATTAGGTACTTGATAGTCACAGAGGGGTCTCTGTGAAATTCGGGTTGCTTCCACCTGGAGAGCGCGTCGCAGCCAGAGGCGCGCCACCCACTTGTTTTTTATTTATTTTTTGCATGTGATTTTTTTGTGATTGATGAGGAAGGAAGGGGGGGGGGGAATTTTGACCAAATGACAACCTTTTTCGTTACCACTGGGATTAACGTGTGCTAAGTGCATGGGCACACGGGACCTCGGTTTAACGTCTCATCCGAAAGACTCCACGTTCAGACCGTTAAGGCCTAGTGTAATGTGAGAGGAAAAAATCCCCTGTACCCAGGTTCGAACTCGGGGCTTACTTAACACAAGGCGAACGCGTTACCTCTGTGCCGCTCTACACTTAACAGTTACTTTCACCCATGAATCGGTTGGTTGATTGATTTACTGTGCCATCAGGGGTGCCTACAACTGAACGAGGCAAGTGAGGGTGCCCGTTGTAGTATCAGCGGGGAGTGCAGGCAAGGGGAGTGCTGTGAGTCGGCTGTGAGGCCCAAAGGCAAACGACAGCTGGTGCCAGGGAGCGGGAATAGCTGTCAGCCCAGAGGACAGCTGGGAGACAGTGAGTAGATGGTCAACATTGGTTTCTTCTTCTTCTTCTTCTTCTTCCAATTACTGGACAGGGCCCTATCGTGGGCGTTTGAAGTCCAACTAACTCGTTACATTAGGCAGGCGGCATTAAAACAGGATTTTAGAACAGTGCAGTACTTACTGCACTAAAAGTCTTGCATTAAAACTATTTACATTTCTGCATGGATTTTTAGCAGAAAGAGGCCTGGTGGTGGTGATGCCACCGAGGCCGGCCCTGAAAACTTCTGGACTGATGGTGTCTGTCACGGCTGTAGGGAGTGAGTTCCATTCTTTCAGCGTGCGAGGGCAGAAGGAATAGTAGAGGACTGATGGTGTCTGTCATGGCTGTAGGGAGTGAGTTCCATTCTCTCAGCGTGCGAGGGAAGAAAGAATAGTAGAGGACTGATGGTGTCTGTCATGGCTGTAGGGAGTGAGTTCCATTCTCTCAGCGTGCGAGGGAAGAAAGAATAGAAGAGGACTGATGGTGTCTGTCATGACTGTAGGGAGTGAGTTCCATTCTCTCAGCGTGCGAGGGAAGAAGGAATAGAAGAGGACTGATGGTGTCTGTCATGACTGTAGGGAGTGAGTTCCATTCTCTCAGCGTGCGAGGGAAGAAGGAATAGTTGAGGACTGATGGTGTCTGTCATGACTGTAGGGAGTGAGTTCCATTCTCTCAGCGTGCGAGGGAAGAAGGAATAGAAGAGGACTGATGGTGTCTGTCATGGCTGTAGGGAGTGAGTTCCATTCTCTCAGCGTGCGAGGGAAGAAGGAATAGTAGAGGACTGATGGTGTCTGTCATGGCTGTAGGGAGTGAGTTCCATTCTCTCAGCGTGCGAGGGAAGAAAGAATAGTAGAGGACTGATGGTGTCTGTCATGGCTGTAGGGAGCGAGTTCCATTCTCTCAGCGTGCGAGGGAAGAAGGAATAGTAGAGGACTGATGGTGTCTGTCATGGCTGTAGGGAGTGAGTTCCATTCTCTCAGCGTGCGAGGGAAGAAAGAATAGTAGAGGACTGATGGTGTCTGTCATGGCTGTAGGGAGCGAGTTCCATTCTCTCAGCGTGCGAGGGAAGAAGGAATAGTAGAGGACTGATGGTGTCTGTCATGGCTGTAGGGAGTGAGTTCCATTCTCTCAGCGTGCGAGGGAAGAAAGAATAGTAGAGGACTGATGGTGTCTGTCATGGCTGTAGGGAGTGAGTTCCATTCTCTCAGCGTGCGAGGGAAGAAGGAATAGTAGAGGACTGATGGTGTCTGTCATGGCTGCAGGGAGTGAGTTCCATTCTCTCAGCGTGCGAGGGAAGAAGGAATAGTAGAGGACTGATGGTGTCTGTCATGGCTGCAGGGAGTGAGTTCCATTCTCTCAGCGTGCGAGGGAAGAAGGAATAGTAGAGGACCGGGTGTGCTGTCCTTTCTGGAAATAATCTGTGTCCGTCTTGTTCTAGGGTCACTGGGGCGTAGGTACTGGTTGGGGTTTAAGTCGAGTCCATTATTGACATTGTGCAGCAGGCACAGACGGTTGATCTTTCTCCTTTCTTCTAAGCTGTCCCACTGCAGCTGCCCCAGCATACCATCAACAGTCAGGTGACCTGTCTCTATAGCTGTTGAAAGAGAATCTGGCTGCCCTGTGCTGACCCATCTCAAGTTGGTTTGCGAGTGCAATTCTCAAGATGTACATGCATGTAAGTTATAAGTATGCATGTAAAGTGTATGTTTGTTTGCATGCGAGCATACATGCGTGTGTGAGTGGTCAAAGTCAAAACAAGCAAAAAAGTCAACAATTCTTCGCGATAAGATAAATTACAATGTGGTCTCGTACAAGCACAGTACAAACAAGTAAGCACATGTTCATGCATTAGAAATGAAAGCAGTTTTGCTTTCATGGTCGCATGAGTGTGTGTTTGAGTGTTGTGTGTGTGTATTTGAATGTTGTGTGTGTGTGTTTGAATGTTGTGTGTGTTTGAGTGTTGTGTGTGTGTTTGAGTGTTGTGTGTGTGTTTGAATGTTGTGTGTGTGTGTGTGTGTGTGTGTGTGTGTTTGAATGTTGTGTGTGTGTGTGTGTGTGTGTGTGTGTGTGTGTCACTATGTGTGTGCTCTTTAACACTTCTAGTGCCCAGTATTTTCTGTAACCTCTGCCATGTTAACTATGCACAGTCACCTAATTTACTAAATGTCTTAATTTAAAATAATAAACCAGGCCTCAGAATTGTCAGAGGATTAAGAATTTCTGCCAGAGCATAGGTTTCTCGATAATATTCACATTTCTTCCCGTCAAGAACGATAATTTGTAACAGAAAAGAACACAGCCCATTGATTTTTTAGTCAACAGATTATTGTTCTTGACGGGAAGAAATGTGAATGTTGCCGGCTTCTCTTGTCAGAGGTTTTGGCTTTTGATTCAGTGTTATCTTTTCTATTAAATAGCGTTTTAAAGAGATTCATCACCGCATTAAGCCTTTTTAGTGGTGTTCGGAACTCATTTCAGTGTTGTCCCTCTTCAGTCTAGCGTCTTAATAATAATAATGGGAATTTATATAGCGCTCTTTCTCACATGAGCTCAGTGCGCTTTACATTGATAACAAGAACATTAAAGGCAAACAAATAATTAATCATTAGAAAGTAAAATAAGCACGATGCTTGCACGCAACGTTCTCTTACTTCCTTACACACACACACACACACACACACACACACACACACACACACACACACACACACACGCGCGCGCGCGCGCGCACGCACGCACGCACACACACACACACACGCACATAATATGTCCGAAACAAGTGAGTTTTAAGGGCAGAGCGAAAGGCGGAGATAGAGTCAGATGAGCGGATATGTTGTGGGAGGGAATTCCATAAGTTAGGTGCTAAATAGTAGAAGGATCGTTCACCAAATGATTTCGTGTGGACCCGAGGAACCTTGAGTGTGCAGCAGTCAGAGGAAGAACGTAGGGAGCGAGCAGGTGTGTAGACAGTTACTAGTTCGGAGAGATAGACGGGACCAGAGGAGTGAACAGCACCGAAACAAAGGCAAGCTATTTTATACTTGATTCTAGACTCTACTGGAAGCCAGTGCAAGTTACGAAGATGAGGTGTTATATGATCAGAACGTGGAATCTTGAGAGTGAGGCGTGCTGCACTATTTTGCAGTTTTTGAACACGTTGCAGGAGATACTGAGGACAGCCACAGAGAAGAGAGTTGCAATAGTCAATGCGGGAAAGAATAAAGGCAGAAATAAGAGTTTTCGTGGCTGCAGCAGACAGTAAGTGTTGAACAGCACTGATTCGTCTGAGCTCATAATTGATGGAACGTATGAGATTAATAACCTGTTTATGCATTGTAAGATTTGAATCGAGGGTAACTCCGAGTCTTGATGGCCCCTTTACTACAGTTTTCAGAGGATTGGACTTCAGACTGTTCTGGTGCCTGATAAACTGAAATGCACTGATATTAGCTCTGAAAATAGACAACCATGTGGAAAACGTTTACCGGTGTGGCATTCTCAAAATGGATTAAATTTTGTTCTCAACATGTCTGCGCATGTGCGAAATCGATCATGACGTACCATCAAATTTTATCTTTTGTGTATTCAACACTAAATTGACCCTAAGCCTATCCCTAACCCTAAACCTATCCCTAACTCTTCGCACATGCGCAGACATGTTGAGAACAAATCCATTTTGAGAATGCCACACCAGCACCCACCTGTAATGCTGGCAATGACGTACAGGCAACGTCATGGTGCACATCTGCACCCAGAGCAGAAGAGTTAATGAGAGTGTGTCTGTGTGTGTGTGTGTGTCTGTCTCTCTCTCTCTCTCTCTCTCTCTCTCTCTCTCTCTCTCTCTCTCTCTCTCTCTCTCTCTCTCTCTCTCTCTCTCACTCTCTCTCTCTGTGTGAGTGTGTGTGTGTGTGTGTGTGTGTGTGTGTGTGTGTGTGTGTGTGTGTGTGTGTGTGTGTGTGTGTGTGTGTGTCAATAATCCCGTCCCACGTGTTGTGCAGATTGCCTGGTGCGGTATTCAGCGTATTCCCCATCCCAGGTCTACTTCTCCTGCCCCTGCGCTCAAGGCCTCGTCTGTAAAGGCACCGGGCACATCGACATTCCTCTTGGAGAGATAGGTGACAATTTTGAGTATATATCTGCAAACCAACTCGCTACACTTTATGCGCGCACGCACATACACACACACGCGCGCGCGCACGCACGCACGCACACACGCACACACACACGCGCGCGCGCGCGCGCGCACACACACACACACACATTCTCTCAGTCTCTCTCTCATTCAGTCAAGTTTATAGTCAGTCTAAGGGAAGTAAGCACTGCCAGCCAGTCCAGCCCGTCAGGTACTATCCTTTGCTAATACAGCATATACAATCTTACAGAAAACGGGAGTCAGTCTTCCTTGGCGGAGATTTCCACTGGAGGTTCGAAATTTATGTGGGACCATCCGTGCACAATGATACAGCACCACACAAAATTTGAAGTGATTCTGTGCACCGGTTCGTGAGTCACAGGGTGAACAAACACACACACACACACAGACACCGAATTAATTTTATGATGTTAATGTAGATTTTGGCCCACGTAAAGTGAGAGTGAAAGCTGTATAATTTTTTAGAGTAGCAGGAAAATCATGGTACAGCTTACTGTAATTTTCAGCCTATAAGACGCAACTTTTTGTTTTACTAAAAGAATGTGGAGGGGCCCCAGGGACGCACTAGAAACATTATTTTTGGCATTCACAATGCCATTGGGACCCACGTACATTTGACCCCTGCGCCTTATCTACTGATAGCGCCTTATCTGTATTCAAAATATTAAAAAAATTACAGAATGGCATGCACCTAAAGTAAACAACTTGCTTACGTTATCACAGACGGGTCATTTCTCTGGATTTTTTGAAATAACCTTTTTTTTTCTCAATTGCTTTGTTATTTTGAATGTTTTTCATCATCTTTACAGAGTTATTCACCCTCTATTACAAATGACATTTTGTGTTTTCGTCTATTCGCTGTAAGCGCCTTATCTGTGACCAAAATTAAAAATAAATTTTGTTTTTTGTTTTTTTGGGGTGCACCTTATATGCTGTAGACCCCCCCCCCCCCCCCCCCCCTGTGGGGATCGATACCGGGGGTCTTTTGTATAAATAGTTCTCCCACCTACTGGAAATTCTGTGCTTTTAACTTCCTCTAATCTATCACTCTCTTTGACTCTGCCTTTTCCCTTTGCTTACTGTCTTCTACTATCTTTCTGCCTTACCGGTCCATTCTCCTGCCTTTTTTTTCAAGAAACACTTTCAAAAAGATTTCCTCCAGCCGAAGTCGGATTTGCTGGGCCTAACTATCTCGTGGTTAGGCGCATAACGACAGCATGACGCATCTGCGCTTATAATTGACAGGACACTGTCTGAGCGATCGAAGAAGAAGAAGAGGAGATAATGCTATAGCGTCTTATAGGCTGAAAATTACGGTAGTCTTTTGTGAAAGACTGTCTCTTCTTCTTCTTCTTCTGCGTTCCCAGGCCATATTGGGTAAGGTACATATTTGTCCGGTTTTCAGTTTTCACTGGTCTCCCTGCTGCGTACAGCCGACACATTCTGATTTTGGAAGAGCTCAAAGAAGAAAAATTATTTGGAAGATTTTTTGGTTTATAAAAAGGCAGGAGAATGGGCCAATAAGTCAGAAAGATAGGTGATAGAAAAGGGAAAAGGCAGAGTCAAAGAGAGTGGCAGATTAGAGGAAGTTATAAGCACAGAACTTCCAGAAGGTGGGGGAACAATTTTTATAAAAAGACCCCCCAGTATCCGCACTGGGAAGGGACTCGTGGATGGGGCAGGGTCGTCCAGCTCCCCGTATGGAGGCACGAGGCATCCACCCACTGCCCCGACTGTGACTTTAGGCTCTGGCTGTTTGTGATGGACCCTTGTAGGGGATTTGGGGCTATTTGGAAATCGCCTTCAACATCAAGTTCAGGTGTTCTTAAAGACCCAGTGAAGCACCACAATTAAGTCCCTTGTTTTTTTCTGGGTTGCCGTGACCCACATACAAATTTCCCCAATTTCAAATTGAGACTGCTCTTTAAACTGATGTGTCGGTTTGAATTTGGGGCCATTTATATGGGAGTCAGACTTGGTCAAAACAAGATTTCTTTCCAGTTATAAGAGGGAAAACACGTAAAACCCGTGATTTTGTCAATGTGGCGGTACCATAGCCGATGAGGTTTATCCGAGGCGTGGTTACCGCTACACCTATCTATTTTGTTAAAAACTCGGGACTTTATTGGTGTTGTTGCACTGCCTCCGGGCATTGCAGCCAGTATTATTCCCACCATCTTTGTATCTACAAATGTCCCATATGTGTCTATGACCGAGAGGACGTAAAACACCACTTTCACCTCACACCCGTGATTTTGACACGTGATCCGGTGGATCTTTAATGAACTCCTCCTCCTGGAAGAGAGTGGGAAGGCCCTGGGTAAAATCATCACCTCCATTGACGTATTCTTTGTATTGATCTCTCCAGACGAGCCGTGGGTGTCTCTGTGGTGAGGAAGTTGCAGTCTGGACACAACAGACTGGGAGTTACATAGAAATATTGATTATGTTTTGTTGTTGGCTTACCCTGGCTAAAAGACTCCAGGGATCATGCCAACAGCACTTGAACACTGTGATAAAAGTGCACCAGCTAGGGATGAGAACATTACGTGTGCGACCGGTTTTGATTACCCCGCCATATGGGCAGCCACACTCCGTTTTCGGGGGGATATTGATTATATAAAAGTGAGGGCGTTTTGCACAGATTTAAATTTTTTTAACTGCATCAACAACACATACATGAATAAAGAAATCAACATAATTACATATATTTTATAAGTGGGGGGGGGGGGCTGTTGTGTGATTTTGCTTTTACTGAAATTGTATTAAATTATTTGTTTTTGTTTTAATGCTTCTTAATATTACGTATGTATGTTTCTTTATTTATTACTTTTTTGCACCAAATAAGCTCCATTTATCATTATTATTATTTTATTTAGTAAGAGAGAGACAGAATTTAGACATGTCCATATAACAGAACATAAGTCTTGTTGCAATGATCTGCAATGACACCTCTCTTCGTTTTCAGGGGTTTGTTCCCAGCCATAGGCTCAATGCTGGACTGAGTGTTTCACAGTAGGCATGCATTAACCACGGAGAGCACGTCTTCAAACTCCTTCCTCTCTGCAGTTCCTTTCCTTGCTGCACAGAATCGCAGACAGTGTTCAAGGAATTTACCTTGCAACTAAGGCTGAACCTTTGATGGTGATTTGAATTTACAATAAATAATTTCCTGCCAAAAAAGAAAATGGTTTTGTGGGGTTATTGTCTATATCGTTTTATGATCGATTGCGATCCAGCTAACAACTGACTCAAGAACCCGTAACAGTGATTTAAAAATACTAACCCAGTATAGCCGAAATAATATTATAATTTTTTAATTTTCTAACAGAGTAACAAAGTTTTGGAATACTCTTCCTGCACATATTAAACGAGCACAGAATCTAACACAATTAAAAAACCTCCTAGATAAATACACCAACATATCAAAACTACAATATGAGCATGACTAAAAGGCAGATTTGCCGAAAACAAAGTATAAAAACCTCTCAGCTGTGCAAAAGTTCAAACAAAAATGACAGGACAGTGAAGAGGCCGCGAGGCCTAAAGTCCTAACTACCTGACCTGATATTGTTGGCGGGTGGCTTTGACTGAAAAAGTACCGTATTTTTCGGACTATAAGGCAGTACTTTTTTCCCCCAGACTGAGACCCCTGCGCCTTATAATGTGACTAATGATATTGTAAGAAAAGATAGTAACAATATCTGAATTATGTGTCAAACTTAGGGGGTGCGCTTTGTAAGTGTAGAGTGGCACAGTGGTAGCGCGTTCGCTTCGTGTCAAGTCAACCCGAGTTTGAACCTGGGTACAGGGGATTTTTCCTCTCACTTTGCACTAGACCTGAAGTCTTTCGGATGAGACGATAAACCGAGGTCCCATGTGCTCATACATTTAGCACACGTTAAACCCACTGGCAACGATAAAGTTATCATTTGGTCAAAATTTACCCCCCTCCCTTCCTTCCTCATCAGTCACACAAAAATCGCATGCAAATTTTTTTTTTTTAAATTGGGTGGCGCGCCTCTGGCTGCAACGCGCTCTCCAGGTGGTGGCAACCCGAATTTCACAGACGCCTCTGTGACTATAATGTACCTAACCTAACCTAACCAGGTGCGCCTAGTTATAGTCTGAAAAAATACAGTATCATGGAACAAACACAATTCTACTGCAACTTTATGGTCGACACATTTTTATAAAAAAAAATAACATTTAAAAATTCGAAAATATCGGCATACCATGGACCAGTTAAGGCCAGTCCCTTTGCTATGTGGGTGCATTTTAGGACGGTGAAGTTCTGAATGGTTCCAATGACTTACACATGGGTGCACTACACAATGAAAAAACCCTGAAAAGCCGGGGTCCAGGGGTAATGTCCCCCCCCTGCAGCTGAAGCAAAAATCGAATTATGAAGGTATTTTAGTTTGCTTTTTCAACAGTTTATACAAATGCTTATTTTAAAGTGTTTGAAAAATACAGTAGACACACAAAGATCTTGTTTGACAAATGTAAAGAAAAGGAACTTCATTTTCTGGTAAAATTCAAAAACATGAAATCCTTGTAAACCAGGAAAAGTTGCACCCATACAGGCACAGCAACCAATCCCTTGGATCGGTTGAACGCCAGCTCTCAGCTAGAAAGGAAAGGGAGAGGCGCTCGCACTGTGTTGTGAGAGGAATGGCCTAAACTACCACCCCTTTGTCAGTACTTCTTCTTCTTCGATGGTTCAGTTTCCTGTCAATTATGAGCGCAGATGCGTCATGCTGCCGTTATGCGCCTAACTAAGAAATAGTTAGGGCCCAGCAAGTCAGACTTCGGCTGGAGGAAATGTTCTTGAAAGTGTTTCGTGAAGAAAGACGAGAGAATAAATAATAATAGTAATTAATAATGCTTATATAGCGCATAATCTTGCAAAGCAACTCAATAGACCGGTAATTTAGGCAGAAAGATAAGCAGATGACAGCAAGCAGAGGGAAACTGTAGAGTCAAAGAGAGTGACAGATTAGAGGAAGTTACAAGCACATAACTTCCAGAAGGTGGGGGGACTATTTATACAAAAGACCCCCCGGTATCCCCATGGGGGGTTTGTCTGGACATACTCTTGGTGTGGCTTCAAATATAATTGTGCACCTAAGTAGCAAGAAGAGCGATACTCAAAACAAACGTCCCCCGAAGACGGAGTGTGGCTGCCCACATGGCGGGGGTAATCAAAAACGGTCACACACATAATGTTATCATCCCTAGCCAATGCATTTTCTACAGACTGGTAGACGGATAGAAACACACACACACACACACACAGATTGACTGATCGGCACACACACATACGCACACACATTTGGCAACAAAGTCTATTCTGAGTATAGTATAAAATTTTATTGTCCATGTTACAGTTGATAGCACAGAGTTTTGCCTACACAAAAGTTGTCCAGATGTCGGTGAAGACCGCAGGTGACGACCGACTGTAAGCATTCAATCCACAAAACTAGGAGCCTTAAAGGTGGACCCTGACGGGTGAGTTTTTGCAAGAAACACATCGAGATCACCATGAAAACACTATTTACAGAGATCGCAACACTCACTTTGCTCTGGTTTCCTAGAAATCAAACCGTCAAATCTGTGATTCATCCTTGGTGGATGTGCTGGAAGTCAAATTCTTTCACTGAAAGAGAAGGCGTGTGCCGTCTCTTTTGTAATGGCGACCAAATTGTTTGCACAGATTTTTCGCAATACAAGCCTTTTTATTTAACTTTTTAAAAATGTTAAGCAGTTTTTTTTAAATGAGTTTCGCTCACAACAAACGAAATAGCTTAAAACTGCACTGTAAAAAAGAAAAAGCTTCAACCACAATGGGTTTGGTCCCCACCCACCCCATTCAAAATGGCTACTCTCTCCGGCATCTCCGCCAAGGAGGAATCACCGTTTTGACGGTTTGATTTATAGGAAACTAGAGCAAAGTGAGTGTTCCGATCCTTAAAAAGGCTTTCTTTCTGGTGATCTGGACGTGTTCCTTGCAAAAACTCATCCGTCAGGGTCCACCTTTAAGCCAATACTTTTAGCTTTTATTGTTGTCCTAATTGCCCATGACTGTGCAAATGTATGTGTGCGCTCATCTTGTTTCTCCACAGACTAATCTGCAAATCTCCTGTTTTACAGAGCCGTATATTGTTATCGCCTGCAGATGGCCAAACACATAAACAAAATATGCAAAACACATATCGTTGCTGCAAATGGTGAATTTGATTGGATGAATTATTAAAATGAATGCAATTGATGGTGGGTTTTTTTTATGAAATAGGAAAGCGGGATGGCTAATATTAATGAAATAGAAGTCACAAACATGGTGAGTTGACGCGTGATTAGTGTGTCATCTTCAAAAGCGAAAATTCTCAACAGCCAAATTACGTCAGCAAAGCTATGACAAGGGCTCGCGTTTAACTTTTTATCTCACACACACACACACACATGCCTTTATCGACTCACACACACTTATACGCTGAGGTGTTAAGTTATGTACAAAATATTGATTACAAATTCTCTTTGATGACCCGTTAAAAACCATCCCTGGATCAACTATCTTTGAAGTAAAATCCTTTTTTTCCTGTTACTATTAGCATCGCCGTTAATTGCAAGCATTCCGCAAACTGTGCACCATATTCTTCGAGCCATTTTCCCCCTCTGCCTTCATTTCAGTAAAATACTAACCCTACTAAAATCAAATAAAACTACAGAACATACTATTTGTTGATATCATACACAATCACAGTCTATGCAATCTGTTCAAACATGGCGAAATCTATTAAAAAAAGATTTTTAAAAAAGCAGTTGAAAATCGGACCATTTTTTTAAGTTATGAGGCTTACTGTAAAGTGATAATACTCAAAAAGAAATACGACTTATGGGCAAAGAATATGACAAATAGGTATTATAATGCTCTCAAGTCAAAACGCATCAACAATGTCAAGAATTTTCAATCAAAATGAATGGATGATGATGCCAGCATGCTCGAAGCGTTAGAAAACACAGAGGTCTCAGCCTACTGATGATAACATTTGAATACAGTCCGCATTTACCGTAACAGAACAAAAAAATCCATTCACCCAAGCACCCTGGCTGATTAAGGAAAATGCATAGAAGCCAAAGACATAAATGACACAGTGAAACTCTGTGAACTACATTCACTTGATCAGAAAACAGTCTGCACCATAGAAGACACCATTGAAGACACCATTGAAGACAAACTCACACACTTTTTGTCAACATTCAGGAACCGAACAGGACAACTATATTCCAAAGGTATCTAAGACATTACGACATTTTAAACAAATCATGAAGTGAAATGACAGCGGAGCTTTGACAGCAAACAGAACCGTCGGTATAGTCTCGTCAAGAGAGCTCAAAAAGCAAAAGAATACAATTCGAAGCAGCTAAGCAACAAATATCACATTTCAACCTCCCCCCAAAAAAGTAATATGGTCTTGACAAAATAGGCACGATTATTTTAAAAAAAAAAAAAAAAGACTGTAAAAAAAAAAAAAAGCATTTTCTGACAAAAAGAAGTACCCATAATAAATACATGTAAAGTAAGGGGAAGCAATACAGATCCACACCAGAAAGTGATAAAGCTGGCAGACAGCGCTACAGCGATCAAACAGGTCCGTGAACATAACGTAAAGCGGAGACACATAAAACCCATCAAACTCTCAAGCCACCAAACTACTCCGCCATTAAAGTCATCGAAGAACATTTTAACAGGAAAAAAAAAAAGCTTGAGCAAAACATGGAGAAATGCAGCGGACCATTCCTCTCAACAAATTCTGATCCACAGATGGCTGAGGCTGTACAATGACAGAAGATGCCTGCAGTTTTATACGAAGTAGCGCCACAAATAGGATAAGAAAAACCAACAACACCACAAGAGCTCAAAGACAACCCAGCGTTGTCTTATTTTCCGTCAAGTTTCAAACCTTGTCCCATCGATCTAACTTTAAGCATGACAAATTGCCAACAGAACTTTTGTCAAACGGACCTGTAAAACGGATAAAGTAATCTGATATCGCTGAAGCAAAAAACATTTACCATAATATTTTCGGACTATAAGGCGAACCTGATTATAAGGCGCACCCCCAAAATTGGACACAACATTCGGAAAATAGAGAATGGCTATCTAGGGGAGATAACCACCAAGGACGAGAGTAGCCAAGGGAGGTTATGCTACTATCTCGGTGGTGGTTTCCGTTTTGGTTACTATGGTAACAAGCGTTTTACGCTTGGGTTCTTCCAGCTAATTAGTGTGTATGCAATTGTTTTGAGTGTTGGTACAGTATGGTTATGGTAGATAAAGTAATCTGATATCGCTGAAGCAAAGCAAAAAACATTTACCATCATATTTTCGGACTATAAGGTGAACCTGATTATAAGGCGCACCCCCAAAATTGGACACAACATTCGGATTTTGTTATTCTATTTCCTTACTATTTTATCAGTCATATTATAAGGCGCAGGGGTCTCAGTCTGGGGGGGAAATATAGCCTTATATTCCGAAAAATAGGGTAGCTAAGGACAGTGCGGCTGTACTGGACGGTGGAAGGAGAGAGAAAAGAAGAGGGCATGGGTGTAATTGTCTGTGGTATGGACACTTCTGTAACAGTACACATGACGTGCTCATAATACGCCTTGGCTTAAGGCTGTGTCAGACCAACTGACATAGGCTAGAACACCAAGGCTACATCAAAATGTTGTTACGCTCTGCATAGTTATGCGGGGGTTGTCTTTAGCCATGACAAGCTCCTAGCATAACATCACCAGTCTCCCCCCCCCCCCCCCCCCCCCCCCCCCCCCCCCCCCCCCCAAGTCGGAGTGTGGCTGCCCACATGGCGGGGTAATAAAAAACGGTCACACACGTAATGTTCTCATCCCTAGCTGATGCATTTGTACCATAGTGTTCAAGCACTTCGGCTGTTGGGATGATCCCTGGAGTCTTTTAGCCAGGGTACAACATGCCCATGATAGCACCCCAGAGAATGTTCATACTTGGCTGATCACTGATTTGTACCATAGTGTTCAAGTGCTTCGGCGGTTGGGATGATCCCTGGAGTCTTTTAGCCAGGGTACAACATGCCCATGATAGCACCCCAGAGAATGTTCATACTTGGCTGATCACTGATTTGTACCATAGTGTTCAAGTGCTTCGGCTGTTGGGATGATCCCTGGAGTCTTTTAGCCTGGGTACAACATGCCCATGATAGCACCCCAGAGAATGTTCATATTTGGCTGATCACTGATTTGTACCATAGTGTTCAAGTGCTTCGGCGGTTGGGATGATCCCTGGAGTCTTTTAGCCAGGGTACAACATGCCCATGATAGCACCCCAGAGAATGTTCATACTTGGCTGATCACTGATTTGAAAGCAGCAGAAACAAACATTAAGTTGCTAATGAGAACAACAAAACGTTTTCAATGTCATAATTATATTACAGACAAAAATCTTTTACTAAAAAAAGTATGTAAAATCTGATAAAACACTCATTAAAAGAAAGTTTGTTCATGATTTCTTTTCTCGCTTGCAATCAATTCAAACACCAACAAGATCAATTAACGCGTTAGAACCATTAGAAACCATCAAACAGCAACTGGGGGCAATCTTAAAGAAAAAATCAATCATGTGAATATTTTCAACTCTGTAGAAGTCATAAAAACATGGAAGACCAATTATAAACCAGCAAAGCGAATAATAATATTAATAATAAATATGTCTCTTATTCTAATTTCCAACATCATCTAACGTTTCAATGGCCAAAGATTTTATACAGTATCACAAATATGCAACGACTTGGAAAACCCCCCACCAAACCCAACATGATTCAATAAAAAAAAAAAGTCCAACTCTTGAGGCTTCAAGCCTGTTATCAAGCCAAGGCCAATAGAGCATTTGCCGCGTGCCAGAGACCTTGAATTTCACCGAGTTGAATTTAGAGAGCTGAGTTACAAAGGTCAACGCAATTCGGGCAGAACGAACGCGGGCAAGTTTGTAGTGTTATATAGATTTCGAACTCTTGCGGCAAATGCCCTATTTGGTTTGTGTTCGGTCTTGTTTGCCTTACGTTAATCATTGTCCATTATCTAATTCTAACGAGCAATCATGTCTAAAATCAGCTGGTTAGCCCCACGACCCCTGTCACCTGAATACATTAAAAGGACCATGTCATAAGATCCGTCGCCCACCCTCATCATCCAACAACTTTTTTCACTTATAAAATGGACTCTTGACGCTCAAGATCGTAGTTTACACATTCAGAAAAGCTAGATAATTGAAGCTTGTTAGAGCCCCACAAAGTTGAAGGCTTATTCAAGTTGTATAATTCAGTCTTTAAAAAACCCCACCCAAACAGCGACAATTTAAGTAACAAATGCTAATAAATTATAACAAACATCTCAAAAGAAAGACAATGCTGGTCAACGATAATATTACAATCTGTTTTTATTTTTACTCTACAATTGAAAATAAAAACGCAAAATAAGCCACCAAGATCAAAAAAAGGGTCAAACAAAAAGAGATGAAAAAGTGATGGGGTCGGGGGGGGGGGGGGGGGGGGGAGACTTCAGGAGAGGGGGGGGGGGGGGAGACTTCAATTGAAGAGAAAGAAAGAACCTTGTTTACGTCGGGGAGAAAGAATAACAAAAGGTATGTTCATCACATGAAGTATCCTGTGAACTGTAATCAGTCTCTTCATACTGTTTTATAACCACTGTTGACTGAAACGCTACCTTGCGACTGGCACCGCATCACATGCGCTCCAGAAATTATACTATGTTAATGGGAGTAGTAGTAGTAGTAGTAGTAGTAGTAGCAGTAGTTGTGGAGGTAACAATGACACATTTCGAAAATACCCTGGGGATTAGTTCAGCTCCCCTAGCAAAGCTGGCAATAATACTTTAAAATAATGACATAAAATCAATCAAAGCATGTTTAAAGCTCCCCTAGCCAGCTGCCCTCACCATGAAATGACGCAGAAACAATACTGGGAACAGTTCTAGGGAAAGTACGACTGAGCCTCTTCAGCCGGCTCGTTCTAATCCTCCATCAAGATGCAAATCCCCCCCCCCCCCTAGTTTAGGTGTTCCTGCCGACTCAGCATCATGTTCGGGGGCTCGATCAGCGAGACCCGACTGGCTGTCATATCATACAGTCGTACAATTTTAGTGGACGTGTGGCTGGCTCTTATCGCCTGCAAAACACGTAAAGAGTTTTCGGTCCTTAGTCAGAGTTTTATCAAAGCAAGAGTGGCAGCAACAAGGGTTACCGTGTCTAACGGACTATAAGGCGCACCCTATTATAAGCCCCCCCCTCCCCCAAATTTGACACAAAGTTCTGATTTGGTTATTATAGTTTTTTTAAATTATATTAGCAGGCACAGGGGCCTCAGTAGGGGGTAAAAGTATTGCCTTAGAGTCCATAAAATAGGGTATTGTTGAACTTTAGACAAGAGAACCATTGCTTTGTATCCACAGAGTGTGACAAGATATGAAATGACGGGGAGGCTTACATAGCTAGTAGTACCCCTGGCCCATCGTGGATAGATGTCCATCTCGACCAAAGAGTTTTTAACGAAACAAGGGTGGTGGCAACAAGGGTTATTGTTTTGGTTAAATCACAGGAGCATGTTGGAAATTCGCTAGGCCTTTTTCGTCATTACTTCATCGGGTAAGGGATAGGGTAAGAATCAGGTTAGGGTTATTTTCATCACAATTAAAGATTAATAATTGTAGTTTAAGAAAATAAACATTCGCTCGAAGTGCTACCGCATACATTTTGCATTTTTGCATTTAACGGTTGCCGGTTTTACAGGAATTTCCCAAGCTGAAACGGCAACACTGAATGGCCACACTGAATTTAAGAGGGTTCATGTTCGGTTTTCTTTGTCGATTATTAATTTTTTCAAATTTCCAGTGGCATGAAAACAACCCTAACCTGATTCTAACCCTATCCCTTACCCGATGAAGTACGGAAGTTGGGTGACAAAGACCTTAGCCGATGGGGCCTCTGCCACCACCTTGAATTTCACCGAGTTCAAATTAGAGAGTTGAACTAGAGAGGTCATCGCAACTCGGGCAGAACGACGCGCGGGCAATTTAGTAGTCTGGTATAGAGTACAAACACTCGTGGCAAATGCCCTGTTGGGAACAAGCTCCTGTGATTTAACCATCGTTTTAGATTTAACCCTTTCACCGCCAAAGTTGCATTTTAGCACCACAGTGATTTAACACCTACGTCACTAAAAGGCATCAAATTGGGGCCTATTATCCACAGACCCTATTGTCTTAGTTTGGGGAAGTAAGAATAAACCTTATTTTATATATGTCACAGAAGAATCCCCAATACTGCAGACGGATTTTGTTCTCTATCCAGGTAAATTGAATGGACATTTTTGGCTGAAATGTGGCTGGCGGTGAAAGGGTTAAAACAAGGAGGCGATCATCCCGTTTTATCCAAAGAGCTTGACGAAGCAGGGGTGGCAGTAGGGCTTGTCGTTCTGCTCCTTGAAGGTGAAAGGGTTAATTAAAACAAGGAGGTGCTCATCCCGTTTCATCCAAAGAGCTTGACGAAGCAGGGGTGGCAGTAGGGCTTGTCGTTCTGCTCCTTGAAGGTGCCCTTGTTCAGCTGCTTCAGGCAGAAGGCGCACACAAAGTGCTCTGGGTGGAACTTCTTGAACATGGCCGTGATGCACCGCCCCGTGATCGGCTTCTGGCAGCTGGTGACAAGGGGACACAAAGAGAAACGCACAGGTAAAGGGAGGGAATTATTCAGTGTTTCCCTTAATGGGGCTTTATACCAAAGACACTGACAAGAAAAGACTAACATCCGGTCCCTTTTCCCTATATGAGTAGTGAGGACAGAAACACTGGCTATGTCCCTTTTACACGTGACACATTTAGGTTAAAAACACATCGATAGGCCAGTTGAATTCTCCGTTCAAATTCCAGTCTGAGTCTTTGGATAGCCGCCACTGTGAATGGTGTAACTACCCCACTAACGATAACTCTATCAGCCCGGCTCGCCGTAACTCTTAAGTAGTCCATCTTACCCTTTTAGAGTCTTTGTTTATACTACTTCCTGCCGAAACGAAAGGGCGATAATTTTAGGCCCGAACTGCTCATGCCACCTAGCGGGGAGTCAGGGGCAGATAATTTGATGTGGCCATATACTACTACGTCATGACAAGCAAGGGCGACAATCTTAAAAAGCAAGGGCGACAATCTTAAAAAGGTGGCGTTCGCATCTCAGGGCACGAGGCAGGGGCAGAGAATTTTCAGTATAAAGCCCTCATTAAGGATAAAATGATGTCTACTTTAAATTATGTAAAATAATTACTTTTTTTGCTTCTTTTAACATGTTTTTTGAAATGGTGTCTATAATGTGCATGTGAAAAAGGGGTGGGGGGTGGGGATGAACGGCGTGAGCATTTAATTTTTTTAATTCTTCATGTTTTGTAATGTTTTTCTTCTTGATTGTTTTCTCTCATACTATTTGTAAAGCGCTCTGAGGACGATTTGTTTTCACCGAAGAGCGCTATAGAAGCTTTATGTATTATCATTATTATTAAGATTCTACAGATCCTCAATAGTATGGAACACCGGGCGTGTCGATAGCTTACCTGGCACACAGGGACCCTTTCTTGGTGTGGTAGTGGGTCTCACAGTACGGCAAATCAGGGATGTCAAAAATCAAGTTTTAACAGAATAGTGTGGAACACCAGGCGTGTCAATAGATTACCTGGCACATAGGGACCTTTCTTGGCGTGGTAGTGGGTCTCGCAGTATGGTAAATCAGGGATGTCAAAAAACAGGATTTTAGAGATCCTCAATAGTATGGAACACCAGGCATGTCAATAGCTCACCTGGCACACAGGGACCCTTTCTTCGCGTGGTAGTGGGTCTCGCAGTACGGTAATCCATCATGATCGTAAAAACTGCCCGTTCCAAATGGGGCTTGGCATTCCTGAACATAGACAGACACGTTTAAGGAATCTGCATGCATGAAAAAGACCCCAAAATGTTGTGGTTTTACGAGAGTGGTCTCAAATTAAAACAGACTCAAATACAAATAAAAAATGAACAGAATGATGCAAAATTGAATTGGATAATAAACTGAGTTTATTGGAAGTCATAAACATACATACATCTAAAAGTGATCAAGCCGACAACTTATAATATGAAAAAAAAAGCATGTCGCCGTTCGCTTGTGTTTTGTCTCTTCTATGAAGTCTTGTTTAGAAACAAAAGGCCGGGTTCACATTAGACGCGTAAGTTCCGAACGGAAAGCCCTAAAGAAGTGGAAGAAAGAAGGATAAACGTTTGTGCATGAAGGGGAAATTCGGACACGTGCGCAAATCTTTTCCCTTCTTTGTTTCACTTATTTATGGATTGCGCACGGGTTTCCGCACGGAATATCCGCATATGTGTGCACACGGCCAAAGATCTGTGACGTCATGGTTAGTTAGACAAGTTCCTAAAGTTAAAAAGCCAGTCACTTTGTTACCATGTCTAATAGGAATTGTTCGGAAATAATTAAGGGGAGTAATTTCATGGTGTGTGGGAGTGATCTTTCCTAATTCAATCGGTCAAACAGGGGAAGTCACTGTACCATCAGGTCTCGTAGCCTATCGACTAGTGTGTTTGAGCAGACATACAGCACTTAGAATACTGTGCGTCATTCTAAACATTTATGTCATTTATATTTTTACGTCACATTTTGCAAGTTTTATCAGTTTGTGGAGAAAGGGTTAAAACCTTCTCTATAATTAACAAAAAAACACAATAGTAGACAGACGTCAGATTAAAATTATAGCCCCGTTGACAACTAAGGCCATGTCAGGGCTGTCACCACGTTAAATCTTACCACATATTAAAAAGGGATAAAAACACAAGGTAAAATCAAAATCAAACTTTTTTTGTTAAAATACTATTGTTAAAACCCCCATTAATCAATAAAATACTTAGCAAGTAAAGACATGATACGTCTAGAATTAAAAACATCACAGTAGCTTACATCAAGTGGAAAGATTATTTCATGTCAAAATACTTGTGGCGGTGCCATAGCCGATGAGGTTTAACCGAGGCGTGGTCACCGCTACAGCTATCTGTATTAATTATAAAAAATCGGGACTTTGCTGGTTTCGTACTGTCTCCGGGCATTGCCTCCAGTATTGTTCCAACCATATTTGTATTTACAAATGTCCCATATGTGTCTGATTCAGGCCAAGAGGATGTAAAACTCCATTTTCTCTCTCGCTTACATCAAGTGAAATATATTTATCTCTTTCAAGAAATTAAAGAACGTGTCAGGCGGAACGTCACGGAACAAACTTTCCATTGACTCCGCAGTGTAGTGTTTCCTTCTAATGTCGTATAAATCCTAGCAGTCCACAAGACTGATGGTCGTCCTCACCCAGCAGCAGAAGCACTGGGGGTGCCACTGGCGGTTGAGGGCCGATATGTAGTTCTCCATGATGGGCATGCCACAGCCTCCGCACTTCGGGGCAAACATCTGGAAATAGTCATCCCTGGAACACAATATTTGAGAGTTAATCCACTGGGCACTACGTAAAAGCTAAAAGACAGGCGTAAAATTGAAGACTGCAGAAACGTCAACCGGTATTTCTTATTTTCACTTTTCATCTCTCATACAAACATTTGACTGGGAAACCTATAGACGTTTAGAAAGAAGAAAGCTTGAATTTTGCAATGAAAGTAAAGAAAACAACTTGCCTTGAATATGGTGACAGCAGTAATCCAGTAAAGCACTTTCACTGTGGCTGCAGCTAACCCCACCCCACCCCCATCCCACGATGATCCATCACTGCTACTCGTGTCAGACATCACAAAACCATGCAGTCGAACCCTTTTCCTTCACTTTGCAACCAAAATACAAGCCTAATTACCTTCCTAGTCTCCATCAGAGTAGCTATGGGCAACATACTCATCACTGGTGTCATCCTCACAATCACCACTTTCATCATCTTTTTTACACACAAAATTGCAAACAGGTCGATAAAATGGCTAGATTCAGACAGATTGGTTAGCTGTATTCGCTTATTGGATTGGCCAAAGTTCAGCGCGAAATATGAATGAGCCGAACTGAGCCCCGATCGTGGCCCATCGTGCTTGTCCGGGGGAGCCCCGATCGGGGCTCATCGTGTCCAGAGGGTTAAAAGGAGATTGACACAATTAGTCAAGACGCAAAACGTCATGAAAATCGCAATAACAATACATGTGTCCTCCCCCCCCCCCCCTCATGGGGATACCAGGGTGGTCTTTTGTACAAATAGTTCCTCCACCTTCTGGAAGTTCTGTGCTTGTAACTTCCTCTGCTCTGTCACTCTCTTTGACTCTGGTTTTCTCTTTGCTTACTGTCATCTACTATCTTTCTGCCTTTTCTGCCTTACCTGGTCCATTCTCCTGCCTTTTTTCTAAAATCACTTACAATGATTTTCTCCAGCCGAAGACGGACATCCTGGGCCTAACTATTTCTTAGCTATGTGCATAATGGCAGCATGACGCATCTGCGCTCATATGACAGTAAACTCATGCATCAGAATAGACTGAAGTCCAATCCCCTGAAAACTGCAGTAAAAGGGCCATCAAGTTTCTAAACAGAGGGACATCACTCAAATGAGTTCCCAACACCACCAAAAAGGGTTAATACAGTGAGAAATCACTGTTGAATGCTATTTAACAGAAAAGATAACACCCATTATAAAAAAAAAGCAAAACCCTTGACAGTAGAGGCCAATCCTCTGTCAGAAATTCTTAATCCTCTGAAATTTGCAGATCCTCTGACAATTCTGATGCCTGGAAACTGTATGAGGAATCGAAGAAGAAGAAGAAGACACATAATACTTAAAAGTTGAAGCCTGACCCCCAAACCTACTCACAGTGTGTTGTGGAAGAGTTAATAATACAAAAAAAAGCACACAAAAGTATTGCCAAGCACAGCAACATTATGCTTGGGCTTGGGTGATACCTAAATATTGCCAAGCACAGCAACATTATGCTTGGGCTTGGGTGATACCTAACCCTCCAGGGATTGGTCTTTGGTCTTTGGTATATTGTAGTCACAGAAACTTATCTCTGTGAAATTCAGGCTGCTCTCACCCGGAGAGCGCGTCGCCGCAAGTACAGGCCACACTTTTTTGGGGGTGGGGGTGAGGGGGAGGCGGGGCAATAAGGGGGGCGGATTTGTAAATACCTAGCTTTGAATTTGGTCATACCAAGCAGCAGGATTTCTCCCTACTCTTATGGACTTTTAACTGGATTTTTACGTGTGGAAAGCGCAAGGGTCAGACTAGCTTCAAGTCCCCATCCAAAGGACTCGACGTTCAGTTCGATTTTCCTGTCGCAATAGAAAGAAAGGGCGAGGCTGGGATTCGAACCCAGGTCACTCATGCATTGAAACTGGCCGGCGAGCGTCTTAACCACTCTGCCAAATTGAGCATGTTGCTGCTCAGTTTGATAAGAGCACAGCAGCAGCTCAGCAGACATTGTCTGGAGAGACAAACCTTTTTGGGGCGATACCCTAACCCTCCACAAACACCCTGGTGTTTCTCGAAAGGGGCACATCAGCTTCAAGTAAAGACCACTGCTCAACATTTGAAGCGGTTCTGTGCGGTGGTTCACAGGATGTTTCCCACACAAAGAAAGAAAGAAAGAAAACAACAGACGACTTAAACGGTCACAATAAGGCCGCATGCACATTTGTGAAAACTTCCCCATGGAAACCCATCCACAAATACAGTGAAATAAATAAATAAATAAGGGGATGAGATATGCAATGCGCACACCCCTTCACCCTCCTCTGCACATGCGCGCACATGTGTGTTGACATGCATGCGTGCATGCTGGGAGATCTATGAAAAGTAGGTCAGCTTGAGGTCTATGAAGGGGGATGGTGAATGCGGGGGCGGGCGGAGGGTAGTGTGAGAAAATGCCTTTTGCGTGGAATACGCTATTTGTAATGGTTTGGATTCTAGGGGAGTGTGAGGGGGGCGGGGGTGACGTAAATGTAGTTATCGTGATTTCGTTTCGGGTTGTTCCTTATAAGTGCGTTGTTTTGTTGTTGTTTTTGCTCAGATTTTTAACTTCTTTGTGAAGCGCTTAGAGCCCCATAAGGAGAATAAGCGCTATATAAATTGTCATTATTATTTCTTCCTTTCAGATTTTTGTTTGTTTGCGGATGGTGGATGGGTTTCTGTACAGAAGTTTCTTGTAAATGTGCACGTGGGCTTAGCGCTCCTCTACTCTAAAGAACAGGGAGAAGAATGAACTGTGACCTGCAGTAGGCCTTGCCGTTCTTCTCGTGGAAGTCCTCGTCCCCAAACTGCCGGCCGCACTGCGCGCAGAAGAAGTGCTCCGGGTGCCACATCTTCTCCAGGGCCGTGATGCATTTCTGAAACACCACACACAACACACAGGGCCGTGATGCATTTCTGAAACACCACACACAACACACAGGGCCATCATGCATCATTTCTGAAACACCACACACAACACACAGGGCCGTGATGCATTTCTGAAACACCACACGCAACACACAGGGCCGTGATGCATTTCTGAAACACCACACACAACACACAGGGCCGTGATGCATTTCTGAAACACAACACACAACACACAGGGCCGTGATGCATTTCTGAAACACAACACGCAACACACAGGGCCGTGATGCATTTCTGAAACACCACACGCAACACACAGGGCCGTGATGCATTTCTGAAACACCACACGCAACACACAGGGCCGTGATGCATTTCTGAAACACCACACGCAACACACAGGGCCGTGATGCATTTCTGAAACACCACACGCAACACACAGGGCCGTGATGCATTTCTGAAACACCACACGCAACACACAGGGCCGTGATGCATTTCTGAAACACCACACGCAACACACAGGGCCGTGATGCATTTCTGAAACACCACACGCAACACACAGGGCCATCATGCATCATTTCTGAAACACCACACACAACACACAGGGCCGTGATGCATTTCTGAAACACCACACGCAACACACAGGGCCATCATGCATTTCTGAAACACCACACGCAACACACAGGGCCATCATGCATTTCTGAAACACACACACAACACACAGGGCCGTGATGCATCATTTCTGAAACACCACACACAACACACAGGGCCGTGATGCATTTCTGAAACACCACACGCAACACACAGGGCCGTCATGCATCATTTCTGAAACACCACACACAACACACAGGGCCGTGATGCATTTCTGAAACACCACACGCAACACACAGGGCCATCATGCATTTCTGAAACACCACACGCAACACACAGGGCCATCATGCATTTCTGAAACACCACACACAACACACAGGGCCGTGATGCATTTCTGAAACACCACACAACACACAGGGCCGTGATGCATTTCTGAAACACCACACACAACACACAGGGCCGTGATGCATTTCTGAAACACCACACACAACACACAGGGCCGTGATGCATTTCTGAAACACCACACAACACACAGGGCCGTGATGCATTTCTGAAACACCACACAACACACAGGGCCGTGATGCATTTCTGAAACACCACACACAACACACAGGGCCGTGATGCATTTCTGAAACACCACACAACACACAGGGCCGTGATGCATTTCTGAAACACCACACACAACACACAGGGCCGTGATGCATTTCTGAAACACCACACGCAACACACAGGGCCGTGATGCATTTCTGAAACACCACACAACACACAGGGCCGTGATGCATCATTTCTGAAACACCACACACAACACACAGGGCCGTGATGCATTTCTGAAACACCACACAACACACAGGGCCGTGATGCATTTCTGAAACACACACACAACACACAGGGCCGTGATGCATTTCTGAAACACCACACACAACACACAGGGCCATGATGCATTTCTGAAACACCACACGCAACACACAGGGCCATCATGCATCATTTCTGAAACACCACACACAACACACAGGGCCGTGATGCATCATTTCTGAAACACCACACACAACACACAGGGCCGTGATGCATCATTTCTGAAACACCACACACAACACACAGGGCCATCATGCATCATTTCTGAAACACCACACACAACACACAGGGCCGTGATGCATTTCTGAAACACAGCACGCAACACACAGGGCCGTGATGCATTTCTGAAACACCACACGCAACACACAGGGCCGTGATGCATTTCTGAAACACCACACACAACACACAGGGCCGTGATGCATTTCTGAAACACCACACGCAACACACAGGGCCATCATGCATTTCTGAAACACCACACGCAACACATAGGGCCATCATGCATTTCTGAAACACCACACACAACACACAGGGCCGTGATGCATTTGAAACACCACACGCAACACACAGGGCCGTGATGCATTTCTGAAACACCACACAACACACAGGGCCGTGATGCATTTCTGAAACACCACACACAACACACAGGGCCGTGATGCATTTCTGAAACACCACACACAACACACAGGGCCGTGATGCATTTCTGAAACACCACACACAACACACAGGGCCGTGATGCATTTCTGAAACACCACACAACACACAGGGCCGTGATGCATTTCTGAAACACCACACAACACACAGGGCCGTGATGCATTTCTGAAACACCACACACAACACACAGGGCCGTGATGCATTTCTGAAACACCACACAACACACAGGGCCGTGATGCATTTCTGAAACACCACACGCAACACACAGGGCCGTGATGCATTTCTGAAACACCACACAACACACAGGGCCGTGATGCATTTCTGAAACACACAACACACAGGGCCGTCATGCATCATTTCTGAAACACCACACACAACACACAGGGCCATCATGCATCATTTCTGAAACACCACACACAACACACAGGGCCGTCATGCATCATTTCTGAAACACCACACACAACACACAGGGCCATCATGCATCATTTCTGAAACACCACACACAACACACAGGGCCGTGATGCATTTCTGAAACACCACACGCAACACACAGGGCCGTGATGCATTTCTGAAACACCACACACAACACACAGGGCCGTGATGCATTTCTGAAACACCACACACAACACACAGGGCCATCATGCATCATTTCTGAAACACCACACACAACACACAGGGCCGTGATGCATTTCTGAAACACAACACGCAACACACAGGGCCGTGATGCATTTCTGAAACACCACACACAACACACAGGGCCGTGATGCATTTCTGAAACACACAACACACAGGGCCGTGATGCATTTCTGAAACACCACACACAACACACAGGGCCGTGATGCATTTCTGAAACACAACACACAACACACAGGGCCGTGATGCATTTCTGAAACACCACACACAACACACAGGGCCGTGATGCATTTCTGAAACACCACACACAACACACAGGGCCGTGATGCATTTCTGAAACACACAACACACAGGGCCGTGATGCATTTCTGAAACACCACACACAACACACAGGGCCGTGATGCATTTCTGAAACACCACACACAACACACAGGGCCGTGATGCATTTCTGAAACACACAACACGCAACACACAGGGCCGTGATGCATTTCTGAAACACCACACACAACACACAGGGCCGTGATGCATTTCTGAAACACAACACGCAGCACACAGGGCCGTGATGCATTTCTGAAACACAACACGCAACACACAGGGCCGTGATGCATTTCTGAAACACAACACGCAGCACACAGGGCCGTGATGCATTTCTGAAACACACAACACGCAACACACAGGGCCGTGATGCATTTCTGAAACACAACACGCAGCACACAGGGCCGTGATGCATTTCTGAAACACCACACACAACACACAGGGCCGTGATGCATTTCTGAAACACACAACACACAGGGCCGTGATGCATTTCTGAAACACCACACACAACACACAGGGCCGTGATGCATTTCTGAAACACACAACACGCAACACACAGGGCCGTGATGCATTTCTGAAACACACAACACGCAACACACACTGTCAGCTTGGAAGTCTGTTCTCACTGTGCTGGTTTGAATGTCTGAGTACCTCCCCCCCCCCCCCCCCCCCCCCCCCCCGCCTGGGGATACCGGGGGATCTTTTGTACAAATAGTTCCCCCACGTTCTGAAAGTTCTGTGCTTGTAACTTCATCTCATCTGTCACTCTCTTCGGCTCTGCATTTTCCCTTTGCTTTCCGTCATCTACTATCTTTCTGCCTTATTCAGTTATTGATCCATTCCTTTTCCCAATAAACACAAAGATATTTTCCAGCCGAAGATGGACATGCTGGGCCTATTTCTTAGTGAGGCGCATAACGGCAGCACAACACATCTGCGCTCATGACAGGTAACTGCCTGAGCGTTGGAAGAAGAAGAAGAAGAAGGTCTGAGTGTAAGGAGTAAGCGAGTGCTGAGTGACATGGTGAATGTGTGCAGCAGTCTTAGGTAAAGGCAAAAGTGTCTGGAAGTGTTGTATGCTGAGCGAGTGGTGCAAAAGTCCAGGCAGATAGCGACAAATGATAGTCATGTTTAAGCCCGCCATTATGAACTGTTGCCATCAGGACGCAGGTACAGGACTACTAAGCTTACATCATGAGTGCAAAAAAACTTTCATACCACGCTCCATCCATCTCCTAAATTCTTGAGTGATTCTGCTTTTGCTTTTAACTGAAATTTGTTTGGCCCGCAGAAATTCTGTTGAAATGTGCAAGTTTCCTACTTGATGCCGTGAATCTTGATCCGAGTTAATTTTTGCATTACATTTTATGTTGATACGTTTTGAAGTTTTCCAGTGCTATTGTGGTTTTCTTTTGTGATTTTCTCAGTGTTGAGATAATAAAGTATGCTTGACTTGATTTGACTAGACTCTTTTGTCAGAAACACACCAATTTGCTGACCGTGCTGGAGGAAATAAATCTGCAAATCTGTAAAGAGAGATGAAAGATGAGATAGGGGAAGAGAAAAGAGAAGGGGTGTTAAAAGTGAGAAGTGAAGGTAGGCAACGGACATACACAATCCTTTTTTTTATCCCTTTCAACACAACCCCTCTCGCTGCTCCGTATTCCCTCAGGACACTGCAGTCAAGGGGCAGAAATTCCCTCAGGACACTGCAGTCAAGGGGTAGAAATTCCCTCAGGACACTGCAGTCAAGGGGCAGAAATTCCCTCAGGACACTGCAGTCAAGGAGCAGAAATGCCCTCAGGACACTGCAGTCAAGGAGCAGAAATTCCCTCAGGACACTGCAGTCAAGGAGCAGAAATTCCCTCAGGACACTGCAGTCAAGGGGTAGAAATTCCCTCAGCACACTGCAGTCAAGGAGTAGAAATTCCCTCAGGACACTGCAGTCAAGGGGTAGAAATTCCCTCAGGACACTGCAGTCAAGGGGTAGAAATTCCCTCAGGACACTGCAGTCAAGGGAGTAGAAATTCCCTCAGGACACTGCAGTCAAGGGGTAGAAATTCCCTCAGCACACTGCAGTCAAGGGGTAGAAATTCCCTCAGGACACTGCAGTCAAGGGGTAGAAATTCCCTCAGGACACTGCAGTCAAGGGGTAGAAATTCCCTCAGCACACTGCAGTCAAGGGGTAGAAATTCCCTCAGGACACTGCAGTCAAGGAGTAGAAATTCCCTCAGGAGACCCGATTTTGGCCCTTTTCAATAAATTCTCTTTACAAATCTGGAGATCACAGTGACTTTATTTTTGCATAGTGTTTTAGGTGTATCTTTAATCTATTAAATTATATAAAATTTGAAAACCAATTCGTTATTGTGTGTTCAACTGAATGAGTTGAAAGCAGCCACACCACTGTCGGCCTCAGGGGGATTTCGCCTGTTGCTAACAAACTAGCGGCGTGTCGGCAATGGTAAACTCGGGCGTTGCTAGTATTCTAGTGGCGTGTTGAGATAAAGTTAGATTTGGGGCCAAAGTGTTTCGAGGGCTAATTGCTTTGACAGGAACGGTTTACAAATGAAAAAACAAACACACACACACACACAAAGAAAGTAAGATTCCGTCTGTTGATCAAACAAAGATGTGGCATGCCGGAGGTAAACTATCTGCATACAATCTGTTCTCATGGGAGGTCCTGAGACCACAGAGGTTTAAAGGTCGGGGAGGGAGAGGGAGAAAGGGGGGAAGGGGAGGTAGACAGACGTTAGGCAAAAGATACAGGAAGAATGAGTTTGTATGCTATAGGTATGAAGAAATAAGGTCTCACATCAATATTACATTGCAACACGTGTGTCACGCGCGCACGCACACACACACACCACGTTGGAAGATTTGTCTTCAAATTTTTCCAGCATAGGGGATAACCGTATTACATGGGTTACTTTATAAGGAATTTAAACCCTAAGATTTAATAACAAAAACAACACAAGTGACGACGCTTCAGGCTCTTCCGTTTCATCAAAACCTTATGAGGGTTCTATGGCAATAACATTTTGTTTTTGTTCTTATTCGTTTGCTTTGTTGTTTGCCGCACACACACACACACACACACACACAGACACAGACAGACACACACACACACACACACGTACACAAGCACACACACAGACAAGACAATACACACACACACACTGACACACACACACAGACTGACACACATGCACACACACGCACAAACTCACACACACACATACGCACGCACACACACGCACACGAGGCAAAGGTACTGACATCGACGATGGGTCCATTGCAGTAGGCGCAGCGCGGGGCAAACAGGTTGTGGTAGTCCACCTCGCAGTAAGCCATACCGTCGCGCTCGTAGAAGTTACTGGTGCCCAGGGGCTGCTCGCAGTGCGCACACACAAAGTGCTCCACGTGCCACGTTCGGCCCAGAGCAGCTATCACCTGAAATGACAGGCAAATTGGACGGTTTTGATCATTTTCTGAGTTTGTAGAAGTGCCTAAAGACCGCTTTGCTGAGGGCACACACAACACCCCCATGTGCCACGTTCGTCCCAGAGCCGCTATCACCTGCAGTGACAACAAAATGACAGACAAATTGGACGGTTTTGATTGTTTTCTGAGTTTGTAGAAGTGCCTTAAGGTTGCTTTGCAGAGGGCACACACAAAAATCCTCCATGCTGGTCTCGGATTCCGCGACCTGAAACAAGCCGGGGTGTAGCTGCAAATTGGGATTCGGAATGAGCAGCGCAGGAGCAACGCCACTGTACGACCCAGAAGATGGGACAAAATAAAAAATTCATGTGCCACGTTCGTCCCAGAGCCGCTGTCACCTGCAATGAGACAAAGCAGAAATGTGTTCATCACATCAATTTGTTAACTTTTTGCGCTCGCATAAGTGCCTAAAGTCTGCTGGCAGAGGTCACACACAAAGCGGCTATCACCTGCAATGTCCACAAGTAAAGAGGCAAAGTACCGTATTTTTCAGAGTATAAGTATATTATACATTTGACACAAAATTAAAATTTTGTGATTCTGTTTTCTTGCTATCTCGTATTAGTCATATGTGATGCAGCACAGGAAAACCAGGCTAATGTCGTAAATGATCACTTTTGACTTATTCATTTTTTCAGAAAGGCCAGAGACAACAGATTAACAGGCAAAAAACAGAATTCATCTATCTCTAATAGTTTATTTTGAACAATTTTTCAATCAATCAAATCTCTCTCTCTTTCTCTCTCTCTTTCTCTCTCTTGTGGCTGGCCGACTTTAGCTGGGTATTCGCGTACTGCATCACATATTATAAGGTGCAATGGGCTTATTACAAGCCCAAATAACAAAGAACAATAATAAACATAGTTGCAAACACCACCAACCTGTCCCACAATGGGCTTATGACAAGCGCCGCACATGCCCTTCATCTTGGTGTTGACGCCCTGTCGATTCGTGTCGCTCTGCAAGTCTCCCAGTGTGCATAACACAACACCAAAACCCAATAACGAAGAACAATAATAAACATACAGTTACAAACACTACCAGACCTGCTTACCCACTACACAAGTCTCGAGTAGTCTGGATAGCTGAAATGAGTAGTTTTTGGTGTGAAATGTGTAGTCCTATTAATTAAAACCACCAAACACTGCTCACTGAAAATGAGTAGCAATGAAGAATTAAAGAGCATTATTTATCAATTTTGAAGAGTAGTAGAGGTCCAAATTGAGCAGAATACTACTACAAAACAGTAGACTAAACAGGTCTGCACTACCAACCTGTCCTACAATGGGCTTGTTACAAGCGGCACACACTCCGTTTTCTTGGTGTTGACGCCATGTCGATTCGTGCCGCTCTGCAAGTCCTCCAGCATGTATAATACATGTACAACACTACAGACACCAAATAACGAAGAACAATAATAAACATAGTTACAAACCCAGCAACCTGTCCCACAATGGGCTTGTTACAGGTGGCGCACACTCCTTTCTTCTTGGTGTTGACACCCTGTCGATTCATGCCGCTCTGCAAGTCCTCCAACGTGATTAACACAACACTACAGACATCAAATAACAAAGAACAATAATACAAACACTACTAACCTGTCCCACAATGGGCTTGTTACAGGCGGCACACACTCCTTTCTTCTTGGTGTTGACGCCCTGTCGATTCATGCCGCTCTGCAAGTCCTCCAACGTGATTAACACAACACTACAGACATCAAATAACAAAGAACAATAATACAAACACTACTAACCTGTCCCACAATGGGCTTGTTACAGGCGGCACACACGCCTTTCTTCTTGGTGTTGACGCCCTGTCGAGTCATGTCGCTCTGCAGGTCCCCCAGCATGGAGTCCAGGCTGGCTTTCTGGTCGCCCTGGAGGGGGCTGGTGGGCTGCGAGTTGGGCAGGGGGCTGGTAGGGGACTGGCTCGACGCCGACCGGCTCTTCACCGGCTTGGCGTATGCCGGCTCCGGCTGTCCCCCTCCTCCGACGATCCAAGTTGGGTCTCCCGGAGCATTGCTGGTTTGTGACTGTTGCTGTTTGGATGTAAGAGAGAGAAGTAGGCCGTGTACACACATAAGCGGATATTCCATGCGGAAACCCGTGTGCAATCCATAAATAAGTGAAAGAAGGGAACGGATTTGGGCACGTGTCCGAATTTCCCCTATATGCGTAAACTTTTATCCTTCTTTCTTCCACTTATTAAGGGTTTTCCATAGAGAACTTACGCATCTAATGTGAACCTGGCCGTAGGGAGGATCGTTGTTCAAGATCAGAGATACTCTAGAGTAAACGAAAACTTGCAGTGGAACCTCCCTTATAAGACCTTCAACAATCATCCAACATGAGGTCTTATTATACAGGAGGGGCCTTATGAGGGAGGTAATTTTAGTACTTACAAAGAAGAGCAATGTCTCAGAGAAGTAGGTGGGAGGGAGTCTTATAATGGGAGGTCTTATAAGGGAGGTTCCCCTGTACTAGAGATCAGGAAAGGGGCCACTACACTCCCAACGCGATGCGATTTGACATTTGTCAGGCATGATACTCGTGAAATTCTACTGTCTAAACTAAATAAATCTGACGAAATCCTACTAGCTATGTTCACTACAGAATACTGAGGGGTAATTGCCTAAACGTCTTATCGCCCTTCTTTCTTCCTTTTGTGATAACACACTTAGGCAATTACTCTCGATATGTAGTCCCCTGCACATACGATTCTGGCGAAATATCTGTCCTTCTGTATCAGACATTTTATGTGATTCGTGTATTGGGGTCTACACGAGTAGAGTGAGCGAAAAGAGCAGAATTATTTGTAGACAGAAATATTTCACGAGAATCATGACTTGGTTTGGAAGTCTGTGTTTGAAAAACAAGCGTGTGTAGGATGATGTGGTGAATGTGTGTAGTAAAGTTGTTGTAAAGAGAGAGATGGGTTTGAATGAGATGTACGAAAGACGAACCAAGCATAAAGCCAGGAAGATTGTAAATGACACCTCCCATGTTTTGAACAAACATTACGAACTATTACCTTCTGGACGTCACTACAAAACTTTTAAAGTCAACCCCAGGGCACAGAAATCCTTCATCCCCCGATCCATCCACCTCCTAAACTCATGATCCTTTTAGGTTTAAATGTGTGTTCATCGTGTTAAAAGAAACTATGCATGCTTATCCTTAGACGTGTATGTATCCACATATAATGTGGATCTTGAAGCGTGTATTACGTGTAACCTTTAAATATGTACATTATGCTCACGCATGCTAAATGTCTATGTCCGTACACATTTTATGCATATTTTATTTTTATACTCATGTCAATTTAAGTCAAAATGTGCTCTTATTCATGCATGCTGAATGTCGATGTCTTTGTCATTCTGGCACCTGAACAAAATTTCCCCTTGGGAGATAACAAAGTGAGTTTGATTTGACTCACAGACATCGTCACAATCGCATCGCATTGGGATCAAATCGTATGCAGTGTGGCTGACCCTTCAGAGTAAGAACAAAACGGAGCAAAACGGAGAAAGACCAGCAACAAAACAACACACCAAGTGCTCCGTGAAACACACGCACAAAATATAACACGGATTCCTTCTTCTTCTGCGTTCCCAGGCCATATGGCCATAATGGGTAACGTACGTATGTGTCTGGTTTTCAGTCAACACTGGTCGCCCCGCTGCGTACAGCCGACACATTCCGATTTCGGACGAGTTCAAAGGAGAAAAAATATTTGCAAGATTTTTTTGAAAAAAGGCAGGAGAATGGGGCCAATAAGTGAGAAAGATAGTAGATGATAGAAAGCAAAGGGAAAAGGCAGAGTCAAAGAGAGTGACAGATAAGAGGAAGCTACAAGCACAGAACTTCCAGAAGGTGGGGGAACTATTTATACAAAAGACCCGCCGGTATCCCCACAGGGAATAACAGGGATAGAAACGAAACTTCTAGCGCTTCTAAGCTTAACCAAATCAAGAGTGGCCAACAAAAACAAGCTTAAAAAGCAAAACAAAACCAACCAAACCCCAACCATAAAGAAAACCAACAACAACCCAGGAACAACCAGCCAATGGAATGGATTTTGTTTCTCTCCCCAAAGTAACGAAAGAAAGATAGAAGAAAAACAAGTTCAGACACATATTAAACACACACACACATGCACACACACACACACGGATGGCTTGATGAAAAAAAGTATATTATTTGCTTATTCAATGTTCCATCTGGAAATAACATTTTGACTTGACTTGACACACACACACAAACACCCCCCCCCCCCCCCACACACACACACACACACACACACACGCAGATCACTCCAACCTTCACAATTCACCCCTGACCCTGACCCCCTTCTTTACTTGACCCTGACCCCCTTCTCCACCGACCTTGAATTCTGACAGGGAGGCCATGAGGTCGTCAAGCTCCTTGGTGGCGGAGGACGCGGCCTGCTGGGGCACCTGCTGCTGGGCGTAGCTGTGCACCTGCACCCCCTGGCCCCCGCCACCCCCCACCACCACGGCCTGGGAGGGGGGCAGGTGGTGGTGGTGGGCGGCGGGGGGGAGGGGAGGGGGGGCACCGCCACCGGCGTTGTTGCTGCTGCTGTTGTCGGTCTGGTAGGAATGGTGGCTGGAGGAGGAAACGTGGTGTGTGCTGGTGACTTCTTGGTACCCTCCTCCTCCAGGCCTGAAAACGAAAGGAAGACAGAGTTTTGTTGTTGTTGTTTTTTGCATGAGAAAAAGAACGAGAAACTCAACACAGATTTTCACGCACATCCACGCACCTGCACACACGCACAAACACTGCACACACATACGCACGCGTACACACACACATGCTCACACACTAGCTTCACACGGCAATAATGTGTCAGTACATCAAACACTAGGTCACACAGAAACCCAGACAAAAATATTCAAGAGAGAGAGAGAGAGAGAGAGAGAGAGAGAGAGAGAGAGAGAGAGAGAGAGAGAGAGAGAGAGAGAGAGAGAGAGAGAGACAGAGAGAGAGAGAGAGAGAGAGAGAGAGAGAGAGAGAGAGAGAGAGATGGCTGACTATGAAATAGTTAGGCCCAGCATGTCTGTCTTCGGCTGGAGAAAATCTTGATAAGAATTTCTTGAGAAAAGGCAGGAGAATGGACCGGTTAGGCAGAAAGACAGTAGATGACAGTAAGCAAAGGGAAAAGGCAGAGTCAAAGAGAGAGACAGATTAGAGGAAGTTACACGCACAGAACTTCCAGAAGGTGGGACCCCCCCGGCATTCCCATGGGGAGGGGGGGGGGGGGAGTAGAACAATGGTAAAGAAGGTAGAGAGACAGAGACAGAGAGAGAGAGAGAGACAGAGAGAGAGAGAGAGAGAGAGAGAGAGAGGGGGGGGGAGAGAGAAAGAGAGAGAGAGACACAGAGAGAGGGAGAGAGAGAGGGAGAGAGAGAGGGAGAGAGAAAGAGAGGGAGAGAGAGAGAGAGAGAGAGAGAGAGAGAGAGAGAGAGAGAGAGAGAGAGAGAGAGAGAGAGAGAAGACAGAGAGAGAGGCAGACACACAGACAGGCAAACAGACAGGCACAGAGAGCATACAGCTTGTTTCTGCCAGGCAAACTCATTATACAGCCAGATGCATCCAGGAATGACTCAGAAGAAGGCTCATATTAATTACCAGCCCTTCCTGCTTCCAACTGGAACCCCACTCACTACCACCCTACCCCCACCACATACAGAAGCCCTCCCCCCCTACAATCCCCCCCCCACACACACACACACTTCATCCTCTACCTCATATCCTTAATCATTTCTTCACCTCCCCCCTTGAGACTCTTCCCCATCAATATTTCTGCTAATCTATGTGCACAGGTTAACTCATTCGCATCGCAACGATTTTGAATTATTAAAAAAACTCACAAATCACTCCAGCCACACACACAAACAAAACATACACAAACAAAAGTAGAAATGAAAGAAGATTTTACTTCAGGTTTAGACATAGGGAAGTGGTAGATCAGACTTTTTTTATATATAGACTTTATATATAAAAAAACCTCTCTACACCGATTGGTTTCCCCACAACAAACCACTACAAAAGCAAAGTCAAGAGGCAAAGTTGTGATCTAAGGGAACAAAGCGAGTCTATAAGTGACCAAGGTATGGTGAGCACACAGACTTACTTCCCTTGAAGCAAATGCATCAAATTGACAGTCATCTATTAATTCCGGACATATATGGCCGGAACGACTTGAATGAGTTAATGTCTCAGAGGTCAAACCAAGAGCATGAGCAGTCAAATCTACATTAATTCAGAATTTTACAAAGCAGTTTTACAGAATTCCAGTAATAACTACCCCATTTTGTCTGACTAATAAGGCAATACTCCCCCCCCCCCCCCCCCGACCAAGACCCCTGTGCCTTATGATATGACTAATATGTAATACAGTAAGAATATATGATAGCAAAATCTGAATTTTGGGGGTGCCTTACGGTGGAGAGAGAGAGAGAGAGAGAGAGAGAGAGAGAGAGAGAGAGAGAGAGAGAGAGAGAGAGAGAGAGAGAAAGAGAGGGAGGAGAGAGAGAGAGAGAGAGAGAGAGAGAGAGAGAGAGAGAGAGAGAGAGAGAGAGAGAGGGAGAGAGAGAGAGAGAGAGAGAGGGAGAGAGAGAGAGAGAGAGAGAGAGAGGAGAGAGAGAGAGAGAGAGAGAGAGGAGAGAGAGAGAGAGAGAGAGAGAGAGAGAGAGAGAGAGAGAGAGAGAGAGAGAGAGAGAGAGAGAGAGAGAGAGAGAGAAATGAAATGAACCTTTATTTCACAACGGTAAAAGTATTAGCATACAGTAGCCATTTTTCATACTTGCCGTTAACATACACAAACAATTAGATAAAAAAAGAAAACAAAGTAATACTAATAAAAATATGGTCTTAAAACACACCATCATATGAAACTGAAAGTACAATAAACAGATAAGAGAGAGAGAGAGAGAGAGAGAGAGAGAGAGAGAGAGAGAGAGAGAGAGAGAGAGAGAGAGAGAGAGAGGAGAGAGAGAGGAGAGAGAGAGACAGAGAGAGGGAGACAGACAGAGAGAGAGTTTATACTTCAGAAACTTTAACAAAGACGAGAATTTAAATATAAAGCCTATTCTTCCATTGATTCTGTACAGTACTTGATACAAATATGCAATATATAACTACACTGTATACAGTTCAGGTAATGCTTCGAGTTAACAAAAGGACACGAAAGAAAGACTGATAGACAGGCAGACAGACAGACAGACAGACAGACAGAAAACACGACAGACAGGTAATAATAATAATAATAAAAAACTTACATAGTGCTTTTTATCGAGCACAAAGCGCTTTACAATCAGCATTGAAACATTCACACAAGCACAGACACGCACAAGACACACACGCATGTATGTGCACGCACGCGTGTCAACGCGTTCTTGCACACAGACATATTCACACCCACACATTTAATCAAACACACAGAAAACACATGAAACGCAAGTAAGACACAAAATTCAGAATGAGAAAATTTAACGCCAGCCTACCAAGGTGGTCCGCAGTAATGATACATTGTGCCCACAAAGATAAACTAAGGGGGAAAAAATACACAAACCAACCCCCACACAAAAAAAGCACAATACAAGTTGTCTTGCACCTTTCGACGAACACTAATCCACAAAGCCACAACACCGAAGGAACAGAGAAGAAAACTATATGCACAATGTGTTCATCAATCTGCACCCCAAAAAATTGTAGTTGGAGTTCATGATCCAAGGGATTGGTCTTTTTCGCCAGAAAAGCTCTGCCTCAAAGAAGGGCGAACCGTCGCTCTTGCCAGCTGTGATTCTAATGCGGCGCACGCTGAGCGCTTCCCCTCTTTTATAGTCCAGCCGTGCCTTTAACACCCATGTCACTGAAAGGCATCAAATGAGGGTCTGGTATCCAGTGACCTTCTGTTCTTAATTTTGGGAGGTAAGGATAGGCCCTATTTTATACATGTCACAGAGGAATCCCCAGTATTCCAGACGAAATCTTTTCTCTACCCGTGTAAGCTTAATGGTAAATTTTGGCCAGTGGCTAGCGTTGAAAGGGTTAAATAAGTTTTTATTCAACTCAATTCAAAACATAGTCACAAACAGAATACATTCAGAGCAACAACAAGCTCAGAGCTTATACCGTTCTCTTTGAATTTAAGTTCACAGTTCACTAATACAGTGGAACCTCCCTTATAAGACAAACCTCCCTTATAAGACCTCCCTCCCACATAAGACCTACTTCTCTGAGACATTGCCTTTCTTTGTAAGTATTAAAATAACCTCTCTAATAAGACCCCTCCCTCATATTGGATGATTTTTGAAGGTCTTATAAAGGAGGTTCCATTGTACTCCTGATGGATGTGCCGTGACCTTTTGTGCTGCTTTAACTGGGGAAAACTGGGGAACTGAGATGCTTGCTTTTCAAGCTCCTTCGAATATGATGGCAAAATGATTCCTCTCCAAACTAAAACTCTCAATTTGTAAACCTATACTCTCTTTCTCACTCCTTGAACCTGATGCTTCACAAAATAAATGATGAACATTATTTACAAACTTCTACTTTTCTTTTATTTATTAAAATTCTACTTTCCTTCTCTGTCTGATAAATGATTGGGGGGGGGGGGGGGGGGTTAAAAGGGGGGGGGGGGGGGGGGGGGGGGGGGGGGGGGTCAAATTATTGATTGACTTTGCTTTCCGATACAAATGAAATGTCAGCACAAACAAATGGAAAAAGGAAATGACCCCCCCCCCCCCCCCCCCCCGCCCCCTTAAAAAGGAACAGGTAATAAATAAAAAAGAATTAAAGTAATTAATTAAAAAAGAAATGCTTACGCCAAACATTAACGCCAGCCAACCGTTATTTTTTATAAAAGCTCCATCACGGTACCGTAGCTTTTGTAAGATTCCAGAATCATTTACCTAATCGGAAACCTCACAATGGTTCAACTTGTAATCATAGGCGATCCTAACCACTCCTTCCCCTGCATCCCTTGCAAACATTCACCCCCACCTTTTTAACTGCATTTTAACGCAGGGTACATTTACTCAGTAGCAGCAAACAAAACACACACACAAAATAACCCAAGCACCACACTTTTATCCAGGAGTGCAATATGGCGAGGACACAGCTCTAACAGTCTAAGAAAACAAAATTATTCAGATACCAAGGACAGCTCTAACAGTCTAAGAAAACAAAATTATTCAGATACCATGGACAGTTCTAACAGTCTAAGAAAACAAAATTATTCAGATACCATGGACAGCTCTAACAGTCTAAGAAAACAAAATTATTCAGATACCAAGGACAGTTCTAACAGTCTAAGAAAACAAAATTATTCAGATACCATGGACAGCTCTAACAGTCTAAGAAAACAAAATTATTCAGATACCATGGACAGCTCTAACAGTCTAAGAAAACAACATTATTCAGATACCAAGGACAGCTCTAACAGTCTAAGAAAACAACATTATTCAGATACCAAGGACAGCTCTAACAGTCTAAGAAAACAACATTATTCAGATACCAAGGAAAGCTCTAACAGTCTAAGAAAACAACATTATTCAGATACCAAGGACAGCTCTAACAGTCTAAGAAAACAAACATTATTCAGATACCAAGGAAAGCTCTAACAGTCTAAGAAAACAACATTATTCAGATACCAAGGAAAGCTCTAACAGTCTAAGAAAACAACATTATTCAGATACCAAGGACAGCTCTAACAGTCTAAGAAAACAAACTTATTCAGATACCATGGCTGATACTATGCCACCCCCCCTCCACACACCCCACCTATCTCAAAAGAAAGAAACTACTTTCCGAAGTAAAACCCAGGTAGTTTTAACCTCCCATGTAAAACGTCACTGTCAAAGCTGATCTGTTCAGTGCTTGTTGTTTGTAAGGAGGAGAGAGAGCAACAACACTCCTCTAACACCGACCACACCTGAAAATAAGTTGTTTACGAAAGCAAACGACCCACGATATAACAAAAACAAGAAAATAATATTTAAAAAAATAGCAACGAGATATCCGCTTCAAAGAAGAGGTATTCCACGCAGTACACGAGTATAACCCATCACGGTCAGATTCCACAGCGAAGCAAAAAAGAAGAAGGAAAACAATACAAGGAATAGATGAGAGCCTTGCTACAGAGCAGGCTGGTCCGGTCAGGCAAGTCACGTTAGTGTAGGTGGAGCTCCTAGCCCCAATTGAAAGGCATGAAAGAGATGGCGTTTAAACTTTGCTGATCACCTGAGCTAGCTCCACTTTACATGTCTCTATCAGGAATTGTTTTGCCTGGAGGAATGAAAATATGTACATGGGAGGTGATTGTAATACTTACAAAGAAGGGCAATGTCTCAGAGAAATAGGTCTTAAGTGGGAGGGAGTCTTATAAGGGGGGGAGGGGGTCTTATAAGGGAGGTTCCACTGTAACATGAACAAGACGTTCAATGCTGCGCTTGGTCATCTCCAAATATGGAAAGTGACGCCATTCGCGCGACAATGTCGGTTTTCAGCGAAACTTTAGAATGTGTATCTTTTAACCATTCAATCTGAAATTAAACTGACTCTAGCCCTAGCCCTAACCCTAACCGAAACCTTAAATCGTCAAATACACCACACACACACAACTTTACTAAAAATTGAGTGTTCCATGTTTGGCGATGACCAAGCGCAGTCTTGAACGCCTAGTGTAATATAAAGGCTACTAAGTATTTATGGGCAAGAGAGCTAGTTAAACACGGAGTGCACTAAAACAAACATTTACTCCATGGTAAGGGAAAAACAAAGTTCAATAGTTTTTAAATTGACTTTCAAATGTAAACACAGTCACACAGCCAGCATGATAAACACTTCTAAAAATGTGGTAAAAGTCAGGAGTAGGTGCAGGATTTGGTTATTTTAAATTTTCGCGCCCCCCCCCCCAATTTTCGCATTGAAAATTTCCACTGAGAAGCAACATTCTGCCATTTTTTGGAAATGGATAGGGTTAGGATCAGCCTAGGATTATTTTCGTCAACTGAAAGAAGCAGACTTTGAGATTGAGGGTAGTAAACATGAGGGGGGAGGTGACTAAAGGACAAGATTGCCGAAGATTTGCAATAATAGCCGTATCAATTTTGTCTCAGGAAGACACCCCTTCACACAAGCAGCTGCAACAGTTTGCTTGCTTCTACTTCTTCTGCGTTCCCAGGCCATATGGCCATAATGGGTAAGGCATGCATCACTGGTCTCCCTGCTGCATGCAGCTGACACATTCCCATTTCGGAGGAGCTCAAAGCAGAAAATTATTTGGAAGATTTTATTTTTTAAAGGCGGGAGAATGGACCAATAAGTCAGAAAAATAGTTGACGATAGTAATCAAAGGAAAAGGCAGAGTCAAAGAGAGGGATAGATTAGAGGAAGTTGCTAGCACAGCACTTCCAGAAAGTGGGGGAACTACTTGTACTGAAAGGTTCCCCCAGTATCTTCACGGGGAGGTTTTTGTTTACTTAAATCTTGTTTTTTTGCGACACAGACATCAGTGTTTAATGAAAAAAGATGCACAAAAAATTGCTTCCTCACACATCTTTCATTATATCTTTCATTATACACATACACATCTCCAACTTGCTGAAGGTTTTCTGCCTTTTACCGACAACATTTTGAATAACAACACACACTTCCTGCTAGTATTGCTAGTCTATTCGGGGAGCTGGCACCTCACCAAGTAAACTGCTCTGAAATAGAAACAGAGGGAGAAAGATGAGGGGAAAGGATAAGGAAGAGGATTTAAGAGAGAGAGAGAGAGAGAGAGAGAGAGAGAGAGAGAGACAGACAGAGAGAGAGAGAGAGAGAGAGACAGAGAGAGAAAGATAGAACGAGAGAGAGACAAAAGAGAAGAGAGAGAGACAGACAGGGAGAGACAGATAGAGAGAGAAAGAGGCAGACAGAGAGACAGAGAGAAACAGATAAAGAACGAGAAAGAGACAAAGAGAGATAGACAGAGAGAGAGAAAGAGAGAGAGAGGGAGAGAGAGAGAGGGAGAGAGAGAGAGAGAGAGAGAGAGAGAGAGAGAGAGAGAGAGAGAGAGAGAGAGAGAGAGAGAGAGAGAGAGAGAGACAGAGAGAGAGAGGTATGTGTGTGTGGAAATATGATCTCCTCCTCCTAGTTTTGAAACACTGTTTCAGAAACAGTTGGCAAACGCAGAAGTTTTCTTGGCTACGTTTACGCAATTACTGTGCACATTTTTAACAGAAAACTTGCTTTCGTGCCCAATCTTACTCTTCCTCGATCAATGTACACCACATTTACTAAACGAAGCATTCCCCTGAATCGGCCTTTGAGATTTTCATCATTAACAAACACTTTCTTGAATGCTGGTTTGTTAACAATTTACTGGTAAAAATGAATAAAAAACTACCTAAAAGATCTACTAAAAATAAAATGAAAAAACCCCAACCCCACATATTTATAATATGCTCAATCAAGAGTGGAGACCATTCGAAATGGAAAATCTGCAATTAAGAGGATTTCTTTAAAAAATAATATGCTTTATGCATAGGTGCAACTCCCCAAATGAAAAAAAATGAAAGCATGGGTGCTCCTGGGAAATTTCAAAAATCCTGCAAGGCAGGGGTCCAGGCCGGGCCGCCCAGTTAACAACTTGATTTAAACAATTAAAAAAATGTAAAGTTCCTGGCAAAGGCATGTGAATATTTATCTGTATTCATTTCTTTTATATTCTACACATGAGAGAAACTGACAAAACGTTTATAAATAGGGAATTTGCTGCTTCTCAAAAATTCTCATAATCCGGCGACGCCAGTTCCAGGCAATAAAAAAAATCCTGCATTTCAGGACATCCTGAAAGCAGGAGCATCCATGTGAAAGGCAGGGGTCCAGGGGCCGCCCAGGGCCCTGGCAGGGTACAGGGGCAGAGCCCTGTTGGAGGATTCAGGGGGACAATGCAAGAAAGAGAGATAACAAGTTAGAGACAGTTTGAGAGAGACTTCCGGATATTGTGGTCGACTTTTCTTTTGGGATCATTTTTTTTTAATGTTCAGTATTTGCTCTGTTGGTGGGAGGCACAGCACTCTCCAGCTGGTCCAACAAACTCTCCACAGTGGCTCTCTTGCTGGCCTTGGTGAGTTTCTCTCTCTCTCTCTCTCTCTCTCTCTCTATATATATATATATATATATATATAAGGATTGAACGCCCCTTCTTTGCCAGCTCCGTATATATATTTCGACTCACCCAGTATTTGCCCTGTTGGTGGGAGGCACAGCACTCTGCAGCTGATCCAACAAACTCTCCACAGTGGCTGTCTCACTGGGCTTGGTGAGTTCTCTCTCTCTCTCTCTCTCTCTCTCTCTCTCTCTCTATATATATATATATATATGTTTATTCATCTCACCCAGTATTTGCTCTGTTGGTGGGAGGCACAGCACTCTGCAGCTGATCCAACAAACTCTCCACAGTGGCTGTCTCACTGGGCTTGGTGAGAGTCTCTCTCTCTCTCTCTCTCTCTCTCTCTCTCTCTCTCTCTCTCTCTCTCTATATATATATATATAAACAACTCACCCAGCATTTGCCCTGTTGGTGGGAGGCACAGCACTCTCCAGCTGATCCAACAGACTCTCCACAGTGCTCTCTCACTGGCCTTGGTGAGTTCTCTCTCTCTCTTTCTCTCTCTCCATGTCTCTCTGACTCTCTCTCTCTATATATATTCAACTCACCCAGTAGTTGCTCTGTTGGTGGGAGGCACAGCACTCTCCAACTCATCCAACAGACTCTCCACAGTGGCTCTCTCGCTGGGCTTGGTGGGTTTGGGGGCCACAGGGGGCGGGGCTTTACCACCACCTCCTCCTGCCTGCCCTCCTCCTCCGCCCGTGCTGACCACTGCCACCCCGTTCACCATCCCTCCCCCTCCTCCATCCCGCCCAACTGCAACGAAACAGGGGGGAAATGCAGTGACAGAACAGCTAAACTAAAAAATGGATACCGCAAAAAGAAATCCAACAATTCACAATCTTTTTGTTTCAATTTAATTTCTGTCATGGCAAAAACATTTTTGAATTAGAGAGAGAGTGGGAGAGAGAGGAGATACATTACAGAGAGAGAGAGAGAGAGAGAGAGAGAGAGAGAGAGAGAGAGAGAGAGAGAGAGAGAGAGAGAGAGAGAGGGAGAGAGGGGGGGGAGAGAGGCAGAGGCAGAGACAGAGAAGTTGGAAAAAAAAAGCTGTTTTACATGGTGCATGGTAGCAGTGATGGTGTGAGTGAGCGGATAAAAGTGTGAGTGTGCATACACGAGTGTTTGTGAAGATATGCGCATATATGATACGCTTGCACGTACATGCTTGCTTGACTGCATGCATCCTATGCCTGTGCGCATAATTCCAACAGCTAAAAAGGAAGAAAACTGACATTCTTCACTGTATTTGAAATGAGTCACCCCAACTCCAACAATGTACCCTTTTGCTTCCAACAGACAGCAGGAAAAAAGAAAAAAGCATGAGATTGGAAACTGGTAATCAAGAAAGGAAATTCCCAGCCTCTCCTCTCCTCACTGATCCAGTTTATCAGAGGCAGGCATGTACAGAAATATTCAAGGAGCATGTGACCCCCATGATCCCTGCATTCCTAAGCAGGCTACTTAGCTGATCCACCGCCTAAATTTAGATAGACAGCTTAAAATAGTGGCAGCGTTCAACTACCCCCCCACCCCCCTGGAGATAAACGCCTAAATTTAGATAGACAGCTTAAAATAGTGGCAGCGTTCAACTACCCCCCCACCCCCCTGGAGATAAACGCAAGGACTCAACTCGGAATCTAAGCAAAAAATCTGAGACAAAGAATAAGAGAACATTTTGTGACCCAGCAAAATGAGACTTGAGACTGCTGATTCATAAATGTGACCCAGCACAACGAAAGGGACATTAAGTGTCAAACTGACCATTCTGAGAAAATTATACATTTCAAAACTTCAGGCAATTCTCTTTCTAATAATACAAGAACCATTCTTGTATTTTTTTCCGTTCCAGAGTTATGAGCATTTAAAGTTAGTAGGGTGAGCATCGGCCATTTGGAGAAAACACAGTCTAAAGTTTAGCCTAGCTGAAGAAAATGCATCGACCTACTCGTCTTAAAACGCTTATAAGACTATTTAGAAACCACATTAAAGATTATCCTTTATCAATATGAAAAATAAGATGTTAGAGAACATAAAAATGCTCGTATCTCAAAAAATTAGATATTTGACTTTGCAAGCCTGTTGTACGTGCGCGCGCGTGTGTGTGTATGTGTGTGTGTACGTGTGCGTATGTGTGTGCGTGTGTGTAAACTGCAACTTAGCCAAGTTTTCTTGTCTTTTCAGCACAATAATAATAATAAATACATCTTCTATAGCGCTATTCTCCTGACACAGCAGGACTCACCGCGCTTTACATGAAATTTTTTTTTTTACACAAAAGATATTCAAAATACATGTACTTAAAATTATTTTAGAAAAACAAAAATCACTTTATCACACTCACACAACTCACATTTAAAATACCTACATAAAACACAAATTATTTACCATATCTTTCAGACTATAAGGCGCACCTGATTATAAGACCCCCCCCCCAAATTTTACACAACATTCAGATTCTGTTATTATATTTTCTTACTATATTACCAGTCACATTATAAGGCGCAGGGGTCTCAGTCTGGGGGAAAAGTATCGCCTTATAATCCGAAAAATACGGTAAATAATTTTGTTTTTAAAAATCTTTACAGGGTTGACTGACAGTGGATGGACAGACCGAAATTAACAGAGATCTTTTCTGAAAAGAAAATCGTCACACTGGTTTACCTGCAGACTTGCGGTCGACGTCAGCCAAGAACTGGGCAGAGTTGAGGTCCTGCAGGAGCTGGTCCAGCTCAGACAGGTTGTTGCTGAGGGCAGACATCCTCTCCCCCGCTCCTCCTCCTCCTCCTGGTGATACAACTGCCCCTGCTGCTAAGGGCCGCGACTCCGAGCTGTCGGAACTCACGGTGGCCTCCCTGACTTGGAACGTCTGCTGCTCGTAGATAGGCTGCGGAAACAAACAAACAGAACCAGCATATGAAACAAAATAAATGATATAGCACTCACTCACACTCAGTCCTCTCTGTGCCGTCTGGCACTTGTATTGAGGCGAGCAGCAGCAAGGGATCTCCATCTGATAACACACACAAAAAACTAAAGAAAGAGAAATGGATTATTAGTTTTGTTTTTGTGTTTGTCTGTTGCTGTTTCTTTGTTTCTTTTGTTTGCTTGTTCTTCTTTTTTGTCGGTCTCTTTTTTGGTTTAGGACATCCTGTGGGGGTTACTCCCATTCCCGTTCATTCCAGGTTCCAACTCACAGTCACACCCTGGTTTGTCAGGTTGCAGACTCCAATACCAGCAGTTTAATAGGGAGCAATTGATGTCAAAATAACACCACCAAAAAAGATGTAACAGAGTAGAGACACATCAGTGTTAGCTGCTGATAAACTTCTGTTGATGCACCGTCCAGCACGTACAGTATTTTTCGGACTATAAGGTGATACATTTTTTTCACAGAGAAAGACCCCACGCCTTATAATATGACTAATAATATAGTAAGAAAATATAATAACAGAATCTGAATTTTGTGTAAAATTTGGGGGTGCGCCTTATAGTATAGTAGGGGTAGTATGTCTGTGGCCAAACGTCTTCCAAGATCAGTGTTCTGGGCTAACTTACAAAGGGCACCGACCTACTAAGTTCCCTTCTGATGACAATGTCTTGGTCACGGAGCCAGTGTGAATGAGGTCGCATGCATGCATGCACGCATGCCCGCACACGCACACAGACACACACACACTCTCTCACACACACACACACACACACACACACACACACGCGCACGCACACACACACACACACATGATGGTCACACACACATCGTCTCACACACACACCACACACACACACACACACTTCTCTTGCGCGCACACACACACACACACACACACACACGCGCGCGCGCGCGCACACACACACACATGATGGTCACATCATCGTCTCTCCCTCTTTCATCATAACTTCTCTTGCCCTAATAACTGGCATTAATTCTCTCTCTCTCTCTCTCTCTCTCTCTCTCTCTCTCTCTCTCCCTATTGCATGCCATCTCTTTTTTCATTCATATTCAGAATCGCAGAGTTCCAACTTCTCATTCCAGGCAATTATTGCTAATACACTTAGCATCCTTGTCACTTTCATCTCCCTCTCTCTAATTTACTGAGGTTACTCATCCTCTGCATGCGAGCTCTTGCGCTCTCTCTCTCTCTCTCTTCTCTCTCTTTCCCCCCCCCCCCTTTTTTCTCTCTTTCAGAGTCTCTCTCTCTCTGTTTCTGTCTCTCTCAATTAGTCTCTCTTCCCCTCTCTCTTTCTATCTCTCCATTTAAGTTAGAATACCCCCACCCTCTCTCTCTCTCTTTTCCACTCTCTCTCTCTCTCTTTCTCACTCTCTCTCTCTCTCTTTCTCTCTCTGATAACAGGTTAAAAAAACATGTGGTTGATGACGATGTCCCTGATAAAGAAGACATGACATGACAAGCACTATAGTGAAACAAGCATTATGGTTAACCATACGGTTCCAAATTCTTTCAATATTTTGCAACCACTTGTGTCCCACAAAACCTCTGGTTTTCTTATGACAATAAAAATGTTTTGTTTTTGTTCTTGTTCTTGTTCTTCTCTCTCTCTACTCCACCTTCATTTTCTGGCGTCTGTTCAGTTCAGCTCAGCCCTATCAAGGGGGCACAACTTGCCCCCATAAACTGTCTTCTATCATTCCTCTGCTTTTACCTTCACTCCACCCCATCTCCCACCCATGGCTCCCCTCTCTCTCTCTCTCTCTCTCACTCGCTTATCCCATCCCTCCAGTGACTCAAATTGCTGATGAGCAAAAAACCCAGAAAAAAGCCAGGGCACACTTACAGTAGAGGAAATGGGAATATTCAATTCAAGGGATTGGAATGCAAAACAACTTTCTCCTTCCTGTATCCCTTACCAGTCCTCTCCCCTAATTTTATTTCCTTTACATTCTTTTCCAAGTGAAATGATTATGCATGCCTCCTCACCCCCCTCACCTCCTCTTGCCAAGCCATCCTTTCTTTCTTCTCTTGTACAGAACCCTGCATTCTGGGAAGGATGACAGCAATCATAGAATGATGGCGGTGGTAGTAAGCAGAAAACGATGTTGTTTTGTGTCGTTGTTAGTCCCCCAGCCAAAGGTTCGGGGAGCTATTGTCTTTGTCTGGTCCGTCCGTCTGTCCGGCGTGCCTCCATCCGTCTGGCTATTTGTCCGTTTTTCTCAAAAACTATTCAGTCTATCATCATCAAATTTGGTATACTATTACTAGTTTGCCAAGATGCAAGCTATCCACTGATGTATTTAGTTTTACATTAAGGTCAAGGTCGCACCAGTTACGGGGTTCAAACCCCGAAACACATAATCACTAATATCTCGCAAAGTTTTGCATGTATTTTAATGCAGTTTTTTTCACATTTCTTGATGAATGGTCTATAACACAGTTGTCATGAATGTTTCTGTGCGCGCGTGTGCGCATGATCTCGCGCGCTCACATCAGGGGTCCGAACCCCAAGGCTATATATAAAAAACTATTCAGTTACGTGCTGTTTTGATGCGTTTTTATGTAGTTACATGCTGTTTTGATGCGATTTTTATGTATGTGTACAGCTGACACATTCCGATTTCGGAGTACCTCGGCGATGCTGCAAGGGGACTTTGCAGCCGCTCGGCGTTGCACTTGTTAATGTTTGTCACTAAATTTACCACAGCTAAAGTTCATTTTGACAGGAAGCAACGTATACCCACCCACAGTCCTCCCTACCCACCCACCCCATGTCATGCACATGCAGTACGAAAGGAATGAAGTAATACACATATTCTGATATTACACTTTTACTTGTTTTCAAACATTGTTTTCTTCAAAATTTTGACTATTTAAGGGTAACTTGCTTGCCAAGTATGCATAGCCTCAAAATTGTCTGATTTGATTGGCTAACATTGAGAACTGACCGATAAAACCAAAATCAGGGCAACAGGCCAATGTGTAGTTCATAGCATTAACTGTATCGATTAATTCACTAGGTTTGTTTGTTTCTTGGAATACGGATTCCAAGAAACATGCATGCACGCATGCACAAAGGGTCGGGGTGGGAGGAGCACAGATCCAGTATAACCACAAAGAATGAGGCAAAACACTCGCGCGTGAAAACGCTAGATCAACCAGCAACGCAGCAGCATTTTCGACTCCAGTGACCTTGACCTGGCTTTCGACCAATGACCTTCATCTTCGAACTTGGCCTAGATATCCTAACTACCTATCCGCATGCAAACGTTGAGGGTCCCAGGTCCCTCCGTTCAAACGCTACTCATAGCCAGGAACAGACAGCAGTGAAAACATTAACCAGCTTTAACCAGCTGATTACAAGAAAAGGAACTGAGATTATAAAAAAAAACCCCACCCAAAAACAATGAAAAAAAGCAAAAAAGCAACATGTATGCACAATCCCTAATTACTTCAACAGTAGTCATATTTCACTAGTAATTATCAGTAAAACACTGCCTGCAAAAACCAAACTACACTGAAAAATGTTTGACCTGTCAGTCCCAGGGACTTATCATAGTTTTTGCTAGGACTGATAAACTGTTGTTTTAACAGAGGTTAATTATTGTGGTTTTCACTGGTTTGTTTCCGTGGGACTGGCTTTGACACCACTGGTTGTTGTTGGGGTGGTGGGGTGGGAGTGTGGGGGGGGGGGGGGGGGGGGGGGGGGGGGGGGCATTGTTGCTGATGGGACTGGTTTTCGAAATTCGTAGAGTGATCACTGTTCAATCTGAAATTTCAACAAGAAGGGTTGTTGGAATGGGTGGGGGTCGGGGAGATAATGACAAAAAAACTTACAGCTCGCACATTGACCAGAACCCCTCTGGTGTTGGGTCTGAACTGCACAGTGGTTCTGTAGGCCACCGGTTTGTACTGGTACTGTCCGTAATCCACCGCCAGGGCCTGACCGGGCCTCCACTGGCTCCCGTGCACAGACATCATCCCTCGCAACTTCTCTCTCTCTCGACACTGCGGTTTCTTTTTAGTTACAAATTTGTGTTTTTTTCAGCTTCACTGGTTCCCGTGTACTGACATCATCCCTCGCAACTTCTTTCTCTCTCTCTCTTGACACTGCAGTTTCTTTTTAGCTACAAATTTGTTTTTTCAACTTCACTGGTTCCCGTGTACCGACATCATCCCTCGCAACTTCTTTTCTCTCTCTCTCTCTTGACACTGCAGTTTCTTTTTAGTTACAAATTTGTTTTTTCAACTTCACTGGTTCCCGTGTACTGACATCATCCCTCGCAACTTCTTTCTCTCTCGACACTGCAGTTTCTTTTTAGTTACGAAAAAAAAAATCAGCTTCACTGGCTCCCGAGTACTGACATCATCACTCGCAACTTCTTTCTCTCTCGACACTGAAGTTTCTTTTTATTTACAAAACTTTTTTTCAAGTTCACTGGCTCCTGTGTACTAACAGCATCCCTCACAACCTTTTTCCTTTCTTTTGCTCCTTTCCAAATGGTTTTATTCTATACACTCGACACTGCAGTTTCTTTTAGTTATGGAACAACTTTTTTTCAAGTTCACTGGCTCCCATGTACATGTACATACATCATCACTCACAATTTATTTATTTAGCTCCTTTTTTTATAACTTTTTAATCAACAGTGATCTTTTTATTAGCTAAACAACTTTTTTTTTCAGGTTCACTGGTTCCCATATACAAACATCATCACTTGCAACGTTTTTCTTTCTTTAGCTCCTTTCAAAATATTTCTATTCCACACACTGTGTTTTGTTTGATTAGCTACATGACTTTGTTTTTCAGTTTCACTGGCTAACATGTCCACACATCATCATTCACAATTCTTTCTTTAGCTCCTTTCAAAACATTTCTATTCCACACACTGTGTTTTGTTTGATTAGCTACATGACTTTGTTTTTCAGTTTCACTGGCTAACATGTCCACACATCATCATTCACAATTCTTTCTTTAGCTCCTTTCAAAACATTTCTATTCCAAACACTGTGATTTCTTTTGATTAGTTATGTCACTTTTTTGTTTTTCAGGTTACAGTGACTATAAACTGAGTCTTTTGATTAGCTACGTAACTTTTTGTTTTTCAGGTTACAACTATAAACTGAGTCTTTTGATTAGCTATGTAACTTTTTGTTTTTCAGGTTACAGTGACTATAAACTGAGTCTTTTGATTAGTTATGTAACTTTTTGTTTTTCAGGTTACAACTATAAACTGAGTCTTTTGATTAGTTATGTAACTTTTTGTTTTTCAGGTTACAACTATAAACTGAGTCTTTTGATTAGTTATGTAACTTTTTGTTTTTCAGGTTACAACTATAAACTGAGTCTTTTGATTAGCTATGTAACTTTTTGTTTTTCAGGTTACAGTGACTATAAACTGAGTCTTTTGATTAGTTATGTAACTTTTTGTTTTTCAGGTTACAACTATAAACTGAGTCACAATCTTCGAAACAAAACACAAGTTCTTGCCCCCCAAAACCTGTCAACGTGTACAGTTACACTCAAACAGAAACAGTCAGAAAGAATCAACATTTGGTTCTAAACGTCTTTCTGCTTGTGTTTGGTTTTCATCGGCAAACGCAAGAAGCCAACAGAGTGAGCTGAGCTAGCCAGAAGAGAGAGCTAAGTTATTGTTAGTCGAATATTTTTTAAAATTGTGGTTTGAAATATTATATTCTTAACTCATATTCTTCTTCTACTTGTATTTTCTTCATATTTTGTTTTTCAACAATCCTGCGGAGAGTAGGCCTGTACTACAAATAAACAAAACACTGAACACCTGGCCATTAGGAAAGGGGCCAATGACTGTTTCTGGCAACCTGTGCGCATCACCAGCCATCAAGCAGAGGGCAATAACGAGCATTGCCTCCTTTCAATCTAAACTCGGTGAAAGACAAACTTATCCTCCATCTAATTCTAAAGCTGTTCAACAGCAGCTGCAGTTGAACTTACCATCCTTAAAATACAGAAGATTAAGGGGAGATTTGATAAATGTGTATAAACTTTTTCACAACCCTGACAAAACTAACAAATGTTTGTTTCAATTATCTAATGATTTGAAAACCCGTAACAGCGAACTAAAATACTAACCCAATACAGTAGAACTAACACAAGGAAAAACTTATTTTCTAACAGAGTCACTCAGTACTGGAATAATCTCCCTGCACACACTAAACTTGCTTCTAACATTAACAATTTCAAAAACCTGGATAGTGATCCTAAAATTGCTGTATTGAAATTCAATTATGATGAATGCACCAATGATTGCTCAAAAAGCGTCACAGTATATGCCAATCAAATTGCAAAACAAAATCATTAAAACAAACAAACAAACAAACAAAAGAAAGGGCACATCAAGAGGCCGCGAGGCCTGGCTGCCCTAAAAGCCTGACCTGACCTGATCTGCATTTTGCAATATTCTGGCAATATTCCGACAAATAACTTCTTGGTATTTTGGGGGTGTTTTTTGTATGTGGGTATATTCTAGTTTGAAAGTTTGGTTCCTCCCACCTGGAGAGAGTGTCACCACGAGTGCAGCGCCATCTTCAATCACTGGAAAAACACTGCGCACTCAACACGATTCAGACAAATGCAAATACAGTATCACATCCTGATCCACAGACAAGGAGGCTGCAACAAATACATGTCCCCTCTCATCCTCTCCGAACGTGTGATCTTTCAGAGGAAGCAGAACTGAAAACAGGCACAAAGCTCAGACGATAGCGATTTTGTTGTTGTTAAGAAGAAAACTGTAGCGAAGAGAAGTAGTAGTAATTAGGGCTAGAAGTGGGCCTCGCGGCCCTTTTACACCCTTTCTCGTTTGTGACTTTGATTTGTTTCAAGGAGGCTTGCTTTCTACAGCTAAACTATAAAATTTAACAAAAATACGGAATGGACTTTTTCTTCTTTTTTTAAATTTTTTTTATTCATCGAAAGTAGTATAAAAATTTGACATCATTGTGTCTTTGTCCAGAAGATTTTTGAATATATTTATGTTAGGTGCAGCCTTAATGTTAGTTGACAAATTATTCCAGTATTGAACAACTCGGTTAGAGAAGCACAGCTTTACTGTGAACAGTTTCGGAGGTTTGTGCATTGGTGATTACCGTCAAGACTTTACATCAAACCAGCACTGCCAGCCGAGCTGAGCTAAGCCACTCTCAAGGCACTTGTAACTTCACCCAAAAAAAGCAACCCAGAAAAAATGCCAAGTACCAAACTGCACTGTTAACATCAATCGCTACCAGCACTTGGATTCCTCAAGCTATTACCGTTTTCTCCAAGTATGTTGTATCCCTGACTCACAGAGACATGAAAAGTGCTCGCACCCTCTTCAAACTCACTGCAGTACATGCCAAATGACCTTCAGCCAGCTGATCTCAATTTTGCCAGGATACTGACTCACCTGGTGATAAAGACTTCCGTGATGTTATAACATATTTAAGCAAGACAGTAGTGAAATTCTCACATTCGGTCTCACCTGTGTTTATTATTTTTAGTAAATAGCAATTTTTCGTTGCACTTTTCTTGCAAGCAAAGATGGTGATTCAGAAAACACATGAGTTTAGTCATCTATTCTGTTTATTGATTGATTGAATTTAAAAAAAAATTTATACTCAAAGTTTACTCAATCATATATATCTATTCATGTATTTGCGTTGTTGGGTTTTTTCATTTTGAAACTTGAAAACAATATTAATAAAAGTAATACACATATTCTGATATTAAAGAAAGCACTTCTCCTTCATCTTTAATTACCTTTTTACTTGGATTAGGTCGCATTTTCAAACCTCCTTTTCTTCTAAATTTTGACTATTTGCAGGCTAACATTGAGTACCGACCGATAAAACAAAAATCAGGGCAATGAACAGTCCAAAGTGCAGTTTATAGCATTAATTGTATTGATTAATTCACTAGTGTTTTTTTTTTTTTTTTTTTATACTAACATTTTATTCACAAGTAAGATATTTTTCTTTTTAAAAAAAAGCAGGAAAATCAACTTTAATTTATCATGCCAATATAATATATAATGTACCAATATAATGATACCTTTGCCGTCTAGTCCAACTCTTCTAACTCTTAACTTTGGCCAAACATTAAAAAACACCCAAATCAGCATGATAAAACAGTTATTGTTCAAAATACGATAACAATCCTCACCAATGCAACCTTTTACACAGTTACTAAGCTTAGTACTATAGTAGCACCTCTGTTTACACCTCCACCTTGGAAACACACTCACAAAAACCGAGAGGCTTACACAAATTCCTCCCAAAATGAACCAAACTAGACTGACACTATACTTGCACACAAACACACACCCACACTTGATTCTAAAAAAGCTTCTTCTTCTTC
>CM065702.1:6593979-6608979 GCA_017654935.2 Phymorhynchus buccinoides
CCCCCCCCCTCCCTCAGGTAAAACTTTATTTCCCCACGCACCCCCCCCCCACCCCACCCCCCCCCCCCCCCTTTTACTACGTGTACAACTTATTTCTTCTCCCCATAATCCCCTCAAACCCATAACCCCCCCCCCCCCCCCCTTTTACTACGTGTAACACAACTTATTTCTTCTCCCCATGATCCCCCTCCCCCCAACCCAAACCCCCCCCCCCCCCCCTTTACCCGTGTCCCAACTTATTTCTTCCCCATCCCCTCATACCCATCCCCCCCCCCCACCCCCTTTTACTACGTGTACCTTTTCTTCTCCCCATAATCCCCTCAAACCTACTACCCCCCCCCCCCCGTGTACTACGTGTTACAACTTATTTCTTCTCCCCATAATCCCCTCAAACCCATAACCCCCCCACACCTCCTTTTACTACGTGTACAACTTATTTCTTCTCCCCATAATCTCCCCTCAAAAATAACCCCCCCTCAAACCCACAACTTATTCTTCCCCCCCCCCCCCCCCCCCCCCCACCCCCTTTTACTACGTGTACAACTTATTTCTTCTCCCCATAATCCCCTCAAAACCCATACCCCCCCCCCCCCCCCCCACCCCCTTTTACTACGTGTACAACTTATTTCTTCTCCCCCATAATCCCCTCATAACCCAAACACCCCCCCCCCCCCGGTTACTAGGTGTACAACCCTCACCACCCATTACCCCCAAAACCCCCCCCCCCCCCCCTTTTACTACGTGTACAACTTATTTCTTCTCCCCATAATCCCCTCAAACCCATAACCCCCCCACACCTCCTTTTACTACGTGTACAACTTATTTCTTCTCCCCATAATCCCCTCAAACCCATAACCCCCCCCCCCACCCCCCCTTTTACTAGGTGTACAACTTAGTTTTCTTCTCCCCATAATCCCCTCCCATAACCCCCCCCCCACCCTCCTTTTACTACGTGTACAACTTATTTCTTCTCCCCATAATCCCCTCAAACCCATAACCCCCCCACACCTCCTTTTACTACGTGTACAACTTATTTCTTCTCCCCATAATCCCCTCAAACCCATAACCCCCCCACACCTCCTTTTACTACGTGTACAACTTATTTCTTCTCCCCATAATCCCCTCAAACCCATAACCCCCCCACACCTCCTTTTACTACGTGTACAACTTATTTCTTCTCCCCATAATCCCCTCAAACCCATAACCCCCCCACACCTCCTTTTACTACGTGTACAACTTATTTCTTCTCCCCATAATCCCCTCAAACCCATAACCCCCCCACACCTCCTTTTACTACGTGTACAACTTATTTCTTCTCCCCATAATCCCCTCAAACCCATAACCCCCCTTCCCCACCTCCCACCCCCCCACCAGGTAACTTTTTTTTTTTTTAGCAGCGCTATTATATTACAGTGGAACCTCCCTAAGACCTCAAAAATCATCCAAAATGAGGTCTTAGAAGGGAGGGGTCTTACAAGGGAGGTCATTTTAATACTTACAAAGAAGGGCAATGTCTCAGAGAAGTAGGTCTTATATGGGAGGGAGTCTTATAATGGGAGGTCTTATAAGGGAGGGTTCCATTGTACGCCTTTGGGACAGACACACTGCATAGGTTGTGATCTGAATGCCGATCCGATTTGACATTGTGAGTCATGGCTGACGGGAAACACTTCCGCTTAAAAATAATTACACCGTTTCCCCATACATGACGAGCTACATAAAAATGTTGGATACAAAAATACAGATATTTCATCAGATTCGTGTCGGGGAACAGGGCTCCCAATCGTCCCGCAAAACAAGGGGTCCCAGGGACTCCTTCACTTACAGGTTCTAGAGGTGGGATAGAGGGTCCCAGTGGCATTGCGAATGCTAAAAATAATTTTTTTAGTGCATCCCAAGGACCCCCTGCACATTTTTTTAGAGGGTCCTTTATAATCTTAGTACTTCATAGACTCCCAAATGGGGGTCCCTGGGAGCCCTGAGGGAACTACAAATACAGTGAACAAAACTAGTACAAAGACTCTAAAAGGGTAAGATGGACTACTTAAGAGTTTCGGTGAGCCGGGCTGATAGAGTTATCGTTAGTGGGGTATCCAAAGTATAACTGACTCATGAAAAGATAACTCTCTCAGGTTTGAAAAAAAGAGTTAATGTAACCTAAATGTGTCACGATTAAAAGGGACATAACCAGTGTTTCTGTCCTCACTACTCATATAGGGAAAAGGGACCGGATGTTAGTCTTTCTTTTCAGTGTCTTTGACTAGTAGGATTTCATCAGATTCATGTTGACAGTAGAATTTCACAGGAGTCATGCCTCACTAATGTCACAGTCGATCAGTGTGCCTGCCCCCTTTCTTCTCTGCATCCTGCTGTTTCTTGCAGCATAGTAATAACTATGAAGTGGTTGTTGCAAGCCACATAGCAGATAAGCAGCAAAACTTGGTGCAAAAATGCCATCTCCTTTCTGGGAGTAGAGTTGGGAGGATTTCTACATTTTATTCTTAGGCAGGCACTCAAAATACTTTGCTATGGTAGACGACTGGCTTCAAAAGTGTGAAAAAAAGTTGTCTTCAAAACAATCTTTTCTTGCAAAGGTAGAAATAACTAACTTAAAGTTAAAGGTGGACCCTGACAGATGAGTTTTTGCAAGAAACACGTCGAGATCACCAGAAAGACAGCCTTTTCAAGGATTGGAACACTCACTTTGCTCTGGTTTCCTAGAAATCAAACCGTCAAAACGGCTTAACGTCAGAGATGCCGGAGAGAGAAGCCATTTTGGATAGGGTGGATCACCCACTGGGTGGAGGCCACTTATTCTGGTTGATGCTTTTTCTTCTTTGTAGTGCAGTAGTACAACAAAAGTTGGAGCTATGTGAGCGAAACTCCTTTAGGTAAACTGTATAAAAAATTTAAAAAATAGAAAGAAAAAGGCTTGTATTGTGGAAATTTTGTGCTAAAGATTTGGTCTAAATTCAGGTGGCCATTACAAAAGAGAAGGCAGATGCCTTCTCTTTTACTGAAATAATTTGACTTCCAGCACCTCTGCCAAGGAGGAATCGCCGATTTGACGGTTTGATTTCTAGGAAACCAGAGCAAAGTGAGTGTTGTGATCTCTGTAAAGGATGTTTTCCTGGTGATCTCAACGTGTTTCTTGCAAAAACTCACCCGTCAGGGTGATGTACTTTAGACCCCCCCCCCCCCCCCCCCCCCCCCCCCCCCCCCCCACATTTGTGACCCTCAATCTCAATGTCTGCTGCTTTCAGTTTTATGAAAACAATCCTAGGCTGATCCTAACCCTATCCCTTTCCAGAGAATGACAGAAAGTTGCTTCTGAGTGAAATTTTTCAATGTGGAAATTTGAAGGGTGTGTGTGTGAATGAAAATCTGTTTAATGTCCTCCGGTCTGGAACAGGCACATATATGGGACATTAGTAGATATAAAGATGGTGGGAACGATTCTGGAGGCAGTTCAACACCAGTAAAGTCCCGAATTTTTAATACAGATGTGTAAAGCATGTGTGTGTGTGTGTGTGTGTGTGTGAAGTACAAAATAGCCCAAACCTAGAGCTTTTTTTAAAATTATTAAGTCTTTGGGTTAGATTTTCGGTGTACACTACTATAATAATTACCTGTCCATGGACAAGGCGAACTGGTGCTGCTAAAGTCTTCACAGAGGAATAACTTATTTATAAAAAAATATTTAAAAACAAGAGAAAATAAACAGTTTTGGTTTCTCCATTCTGTGGCATATAAACAAAGGAACAATATTCTGTGGATAAAGGCACAGCTGAACTATAAAAGAGGTGAGGCGCTAAGCGCGCCGCATTTGAATCACAGCTGGCGAGAGAGACAGTTCGCCCTTCTTTGTTCCCTGTTGTGCGAGCCACAGCGAGGCAGAGCTTTTCTGGCAAGAACGACCCGATCCCTGGGATCGGTTGTTTTCCCTTTAACAAGGGGGAATAATGATTATAATCAAAAGTTAGAAGGGGAAAAAAAGGCAAATAAGCAAGTAAATTTCCAGAGAAAATGTAACCTGATGAGACTTTTTAATGACTATGTTTAATCGCAACAGAAAGGATGATAGATTTGGGGGGGGGGTTAAATTTTACCTTTTTGACATTCTTGTTGCGCCATACACAGGTGGCTTGCTTCTCTCTGGAGAGAGCACAGGTGGTTGAAAGAATGCAGAGATGGCAAAATGTCAAGGAAGGGAGCAGTTAGGAGAGGGGAAATGAGGGTGGGGGGTGGGCGGTTGAATCAGGTGAATTCCGAAGCATAGTGGTGGTTAGTAAAGGTGTGGGGGAGGGGAGTGAAGGAAGGAAGAAAAGACCAGAGAGGGAAAGAGAGAGAGTAACTACAGCGGAATCTACGACCTTAAAAAATCCTCCAAAATAATAATAAACGGATATTTATATAGCGCTTTTTATCGAGCACAAAACGCTTTACAATCAGCATTGAAAAACTCAACACACGCACAACAGACACACAGGCAAAACAGACACACACACACGTACGTGCACGCACGAGAGTGAACGCGTTCTTGCACACAGACATACACACACATCCCCACACACATTTCATCAAACACACAGAAAACACATTCTCACTGAAACACACACAAACCTACTCAAACATACACTTGTACAAACATGCGCACACGCACACACACACACATACACACACACGCGCGCGTGCGCGCGCGCACCCACACAGAACACACACAACACACTCACACCTGCTTGGAAGCGCGGCCGTGGGCGCACGCACTCACATTCACGCACACGCTCACAAATTACATACATACACATACACACATACACAAATTACATACATACATACAAACATACGGACATGCATCGCACAATCACACACACACAAAATGAAGTCTTATAATAAGGGAGGGGTCTTATAAGGGAGGTAATTTTAATACTTACAAAGAAAGGCAATGTCTCAGAAAAGTAGGTCTTATATGGGAGGGAGTCTTATAATGGGAGGTCTTATAAGGGAGGTTCCACTGTATTATCTACTAGTCCATATTCTTTTGACTATGCGCATGCATGCTCTTGCGCATTCACACAGTCAAAAAAATGTTTGCATGCCTATGTGTGGATTCATGTGAGTGCAAAAATCTGCTTAACATCCTCCGGTCTGGAACAGACACATATGGGACATTAGTAGATATGAAGATGGTGGGAACGATCCTGGAGGCAATGCCCAGAGGCAGTGCAACACCAGCAAAGTCCCGATTTTTTAACAATACAGATAAGTATATATTATGCATGCAACAGTTTTATATCGGCAGTGAGTAAGCGAACTCACATTTTCTAACCTCCTAGCTAAAGGGCAAGGAAAAGTGCATGCTGGTGCATTGGCGTGCAACCAACAGTTGGTGTGTACACAGCCTTACACACAAACAAAAAACTGGGCTAGAACCATATCTCTGGCTAGAACTAGGACAACAGAAGAAAAGAGAGGGGTGGGGTATAAAGGTAAAACATGGGAAAACTTGAAGAGAGAGAGGGGGAGGGAGAGGGGAGGGGGAGAGAGAGAGAGAGAGAGAGAGAGAGAGAGAGAGAGAGAGAGAGAGAGAGAGAGAGAGAGAGAGAGAGAGAGAGGGGGACAAATGGATAGGTGAAAAGACTTAGGGGAGGGAGAGGGGTGGTGGTGGTGGTGTATAGTTTATCATCACTGGCAGGCTTCCAACTCTAACAAATTATTTGATGTCAAAGGTGTTTTTTGTGTGTAATATGATTTGTAAATACAGGCCCAAACCACATGGCAGGGCAAGTTGATGGGCTTTCGGAGGATGTTAGGAATATTATACCTCTGTTTATCAAGACACCCCACCCCCCCACCCCCAGCCCCTTTCCTTCCTTCACCCAACCATCTGCTACCATACACAACATCCAGGTGCACTATGGGAGCCTTGCCTCATCACCTCAACTAGACTGTGACCTTTTTGACCTCAACTCCCTCACACATTTCCATCAAAGAGATTTACCTGTACGGGATCCATCCAAGTACAGTGGAAGACCTTCAAAAATCATCCAAAATGAGGTCTTATAAGGGAGGGGTCTCATAACAGAGGTAATTTTAATACTTGCAAAGAAGGGCAATGTCTCAGAGAAGTAGGTCTTTATGCGGGAGGGAGTCTTATAATGGGAGGTCTTATAAGGGAGGTTCCACTGTATACTACTCAACAAAAGTTAAAGGCATAACAACCGATCGCAGGGATGGGGGTCTAGACTGCTAGTGGCTCGGGCAACAGGGGAAAAAAGAACGGTTTAACTGTTTAACTGTGATGACGCGCGCCTCGCGTGAAAGCGTCATAATATGCCGGCTGTGTGTTTAAATACCATTTTTTGTCACTGGAAGTCATCATTGGCCTCTGAGATGCCAAAGGGCTAATTGCGCGTTTTTGTCTAAGTCTTTGGATTTCTTTTACACGCAAATAATAAGGGTGAGAAGAAAAATTAAGTCGCCGTTTTATTCATTAGTGATGTGTGAACACTGCTATGCTTTAAATTTTATCGGTACAGTGTGCAAATTCATCCCATTGGCTCATTTAAGGTACCAACTGAAAAGGTATCCAATCGGCGCATTTGTAATGTTGTGCAGGATATTTTTATATTGCATAAGAGTTCGGATCTTGGGCTATAATATCACAGCATCAGAAAGTGTACAAAATGTCACTTTCAGCACTCAAAACAGTGTCTGAACTTTTCGCAGCAAGTGGTACTTAACTTTAGTTGAGTAGTATATTACCGAGATTCTCGCCTACCCCTACTCCCCTGCTCTCACTCTCACTCCCCTTTTCCAAACAACTGTTCTGCTAATGTCATTTCTATCTCTAACCCCCACCCCCTCCTCCAAAATGCTTCAACAATCATTATTAACCCTTTCACTGCCAATGTCGCATTTATGCACCACAATGGTTTAACACCCATGTCACTAAAAAGCATCAAATCAGGGCCTGTTATCAGAAGACCCTATTTTCTTAATTTTGCGAGGTAAGAATAGGCCTAATGTTATACATGTCATAAAGGAATTCCCAATATTGCAAAAACAATTTTTTCTCTACCCAGCTAAATTTAATGGTATTGTTTGGCTGAAAAATGGCTGGTGGCAAAAGGGTTAATTTTCAAAAGGCAAAGACTACAGTGAAAATCACTTAAGAGGGAAAAACAACCGATCTCAGGGATCCGGTTGTAATTTCGCCATCTTCTGGAAAAGCTCTGCCTCACGGTGGCTGGCACAACAGAGAACAAGCTGTGATCGCTAGCTGTGATTCAAATGCGGTGCGCGCCTAGCGCCTCCCCTCTTTTAGGGGATTCTAGGGGAGTGTGAAGGGGGGGGGGGGGGGGGGGTCACGTAAACGTAGGTAAATGTAGTTATCGTGATTCGTTTCGGGTTGTTCCTTTTCGGGATGATAAGTGCGTTGTTTTGTTGTTGTTTTTGCTCAGATTTTAACTTCTTTGTGACGTGCTTAGAGCCCCGTAAGGAGAAAAGGCACGATATAAATTGTCAGTATCATTATTACTATTATTTTAATAGTCCGGCCGTGTCTTTAAACCAACGACCGGAGAATAAAAGGAGGGAGGCGCTAGGCGCGCACCACATTTGAATCACAGCTGGCGAGAAAGACGGTTCGCCCTTCTTTGTTCCCTGTTGTGCGAGCCACCGCCAGGCAGAGCTTTTCTGGCGAGAAAGACCCGATCCCTGGGATCGGTTGATTTCCCTTTAAGTCAAAATTGAAAGGACAGCCAAACATGGCCACTGGGAATGCAGAAGAAGAAGAATTAGAAGAACGGACAGCCAATATGTTGAGTTAAGAAGACATTTTAGCATAAAGATTGTTAAACTGGGACCAGAAACTTATTGTGAGTTATCCAGTGTTATCAGGATTCCACTGTCTGTTACGAATGGATCACAAATGTAGCAGCCAACTCCCTTCCTCTGATTCTGAACAGATATCCATAATTACCCTGCATTTCCAGTTACTTTTCATGGCTCATGACTCAGCGACATAATATCAGGGATTAGAAACTACTCTCATTATCAGTGTCAAGGGCAGGTTGGGCAGACACAAACTATAAAATGAGTCATCCCCCTACCCCCACACAAGTTAGAGCTTTGATGAATAAGCGCTATAGAAATGTTCTTAATAATAAACAACAGTAAAAAATGTGCCAGCTAAAATGAGCAGAAAACAGATTGCAAGACATTCTTCACTGTCACCACCTCAGAGGAGTCACACCCCTAAAAAGAGGAGAAAAAACCAACACTCGTCATCTCATTCGTTAATGCCATATGTAGACGGAATGGATCGAAAGGTCTGAGTACACGTTAACACTCTTCACGAGATATTTCTATTTCCCCATGGCAACACAGTGATAGCCCACTCTTAATATGACTTGCAGTTCACTGTGTTGCCATGGGAAATATAAATATCTTGTGAAAAGTGTTCACGTGTACACAGACCTTAACCCTTTTACCGCCAATGTCGCACACACCACAATACTTTAACACCCATTCCACTAAAAGGCATCCAAAATGTTTTCCTGTTCACAAAGACACTATTTTAGGCCTTTTGGGAGGTAAGGATAGGAGTCTTTACATGTCACAGAGGAATTTGCAATATTGACATATTTTTTTCTCTACCCAGTTAAGCTTAATAGTATTTTTGGGCTGAAAAATGGCTGGCGATGAAAAGTTTGTAAAGCCGTCTGGGAGGAGAGAAGACACCCCCAACTTTTCCTCCCATCATCCACGTTTCGCACCCCAACATCCAAACAGTAAACCCGAGTTTGAACCTGGATACAGTTGCATTTTTACTCTCACTCTGCACTAGGCCTTATGTCACTGAAAGAGTCTTTCATGAGACGATAAACCGAGGTCCCATGTGCCCATGCACTTAGCACACGCTAAACCCAGTGGCATTTCGAAAAAGTCCCCAATTTTGGATGGATTTTGTTCCCCCCCCCACACACACCCTTTCCTTCCTGATCAGTCACAAAAATATGCATGCGGTGAAAGTTTTTTAAAGGGGTGGCGCGCCTCTGGCTGCGACACGCTCTCCAGGTGAGAGCAACCCGAATTTCACAGACACCTCTGTGACTATAAAGTACCAAATGTTCAAATAAATACCACATTTTCAGCATTTATACATGTATCGTTCCCTGCCTGCCTATGGAGATGAGTGTGAAAAAGTATTTGTACTGATCTCATTACCCTGTATACATAAAATTTCGTTTGTTCGTTCGTTCGTTCGTTCGTCGTTCTGCAACCCTTCCCACCCACCTACCACCCATCCCTCGCTGCCCCCAGTCCTCTGCGCCTGGATAAATAAAGGATGATATTGGATTGTGATGATGACAATGAGATGGGTCTTTACTTTAACTGATGGATGAGAGATGATGTTTGGGATGATGGACGAAATAGGCGAAATAACAATCAATTATAAGCATGACTATGCAAAGAAAGAGAATTAATCTTCTTTTGATACTAAATCACAACACACACAATGTATAAATGGATTTAGTACTAAATAGGTAGATGAACATTAGTGGGGTCCCACAGGGTAGTGTGGAACCTCCCACTTTATTCCTGACCTTTATAAATCATTTACCAAAATGTAGACTGTCTTATGAAGATCTTTGCTGATGACACTAGGGCATACAATTTTAATGTAGAAAACAATGATGAATCAAGAAGAAGTAGTTCAAATGTGGATTGATAACTTAGTTACATGGGGGGGGGGGGGGGGGTGAAATTTAATAGTCAAAAGTGTAAGGTTATGCACCTTGGTAAAAATAATCCCAAGCATAAATATTATATGGGCGCCTTATACTTAAACGGGTGCTGAAAATACAGATGTTGAGAAAGATCTTGGGGTGTTTGTGGACCCGGGCTTGACTTTCGAACCTCACATAAATAATATTGTATTAAAGGCCAACAGGATGTCTGGTCTGCTTGTTAGCACTATTACGAAATCAAAAGTTATAGTGATTCCTTTAGGGGGGCTTCAGTGAGACCTATGTTAGAGTATGGAAATCCTGTAACTCCACATTTGAAAAACACATAGATCAGCAGTGCAGGGTGTTCAGAGGAGGTTTAAAAAAAAGATGGTTGTACAAATGATATGGCCTATGAGGATTCGCTTATTTATCTGCGGATACCTAGCCTAGAGTATAGAAGGCTCAGGGGTGATATTATGTCGTTGAGTCATGATATGTCAAAATTTATACGGAATTGCACTACAATGATGCCTACTAACTGTTCAGTGAGGGTGATAGTTGGCTGGCCATAACTTTGTGATCCATGTACAAAAAAAAGACAGTAACATCCTGATAACACTGCGATAACTCACAATAACTTTTTTCCCAGCTTAACAGAGTTATGCTAAAAATGCATGGAATAACCTTCCCGATGCAGTTAATGCAAAGTCATTAAATTCATTCAAAAATAGTGCGGACAGGTGTGGCTGCGAAATGCGATTCAGTTAATAGCGGATTTAAAGCAACGCCACTGTATGCCTTAGAAGATGGGACAGTGAAAAAAAGCCAAACCAAAAAAAAAACACTACCCCCTCTCACCTCTGATGTATCTGTAGGACGAAAACAAAATAGCCTAGCAGCAGGGCTCCTGAGCTGGGGGATGCTATGCTATGGAGGGGTGGAGCTCCTGGACTATGTAAAGAAAGAGAATTAATCTTCTTTTGATACTAAATCACAACACACACAATGTGACAAGTAATATACTATAGTAAGAACATTAATTATAATACAGTGGAACCTCCCTTATAAGACCTCGAAAAATCATCCAAAATAAGGTCTTAAATGGGAGGGAGTTGAATAAGGGAGGTAATTTTAATACTTACAAAGGGTCAGTGTCTCAGAGAAGTAGGTCTTATGTGGGAGGGTGTCTAATAACTGGGGGGGGGGGGGGGGGGGGGGGGGTCCTAAAGGGAGGTAACAAAATCTGAGTTTTGTGTATTAACAGTAAATGTTTGGGGGCGCCTTATACTTATAGTCTGAAAAAAAGATGGTACATTATACAAACACTACCCCTCTCGACCTCAATCACGCTGGCTCCGCGACTAAGACAAGTGTGTCGTCAGCAGGGGGATCAGTAGGTGGTGTCCTGAACAGGCTCCACTGAACTCCACAAAAGTGACTCAGCAGCAGTGCAGTGCTCCTCGGTTGGTTGCCTCCTGACGGCCTAACATAGATAGATCGGCCCCTTGGGACTGCTGGTCTAATCTTGATATTATGTCGCTGATTGGTCATGAGCTATGAAAATTAACTGGAAATGCAGGGCAATGATGGATATCTGTTCAGAGGAAGGGAGTTGGCTGCTTCATTTGTGATCCATTCGTAACAGACAGTGGAATCCTGATAACACTGGATAACTCACAATAAGTTTTTGATCCCAGTTTAACAATCTTTATGCTAAATTCTGCGACCTGAAAGTGCGGAGGTGTGGCTGCGAGTTGCGACTCGGAATGAGCGGCGTGGGAGCAAGCCACTGTAGAGGGCCCAGAAGATGGGAGAGAGAAAGAAAGAAAAAAAAAGAGAAAAAAAAACCCACTACCCCCCCTCTCACCTCTGTGTATCTGTAGGACGAAGGCACACTGTCCAGCAGCTCCTGAGCTGAGGGGAGGGGGCAGGGGAGGGGTGGAACTCCTGGACTCCTGGGAGAGACGTGGAGCTGTCCTCTCTTCCTCAGAGACCGTGCGAGAGAGAGAGAGTCGCCTGGCTGATAGGCCTGCTGTTGGAGAGAGAGGAGGAGGAGGGTGGGGGGGACAGGAGAGGGAGAGAGAGAGCTGTCGTTTGAGAGCTGTGTGAGGGGGTGGCGGGGGAGAGTAGGGGGGTTCTGTTGTTGTTTGTTGTTGGTGTTGGTGGAGTTTGTTGCTGGTAGAGGAGATGTGCTGGGTGGTGCTCTGCAAGTCGGCTAGGAGGGCATCTGTGTAAAACACACAGAGTGAAGAGAAATGATTCAGATTGATGAAAATGTGCTCAAAATCAAATTAAAAAAAGTATCCAGCTCCCCAGGTTAATATTAACTAACGTATATGTACAGGCAGAAAATGCACACTGAGAGATGCAGAGAGAGTAGAGTCCGGAGAGACAGACAGAGAGAGGAGAGAGAGAGACAGAGAGACTGGGAGAGAGAGAGAGAGACTGGAGAGAGAGAGAGACAGACAGAGAGAGAGAGAGAGAGAGAGAGAGAGAGAGAGAGAGAGAGAGAGAGAGAGAGAGAGAGAGAGAGAGAGAGAGAGAGAGAGAGAGAGAGAGAGAGAGAGAGAGAGAGAGAGAGAGAGAGAGAGAGAGAGAGAGAGAGAGAGAGAGAGAGAGAGAGAGAGAGAGAGAGAGAGAGAGAGAGAGAGAGAGAGAGAGAGAGAGAGAGAGAGAGAGAGAGAGAGAGAGAGAGAGAGAGAGAGAGAGAGAGAGAGAGAGAGAGAGAGAGAGAGGAGAGAGAGAGAGAGAGAGAGAGAGAGAGAGAGAGAGAGAGAGAGAGAGAGAGAGAGAGAGAGAGAGAGAGAGAGAGAGAGAGAGAGAGAGAGAGAGAGAGAGAGAGAGAGAGAGAGAGAGAGAGAGAGAGAGAGAGAGAGAGAGAGAGAGAGAGAGAGAGAGAGAGAGAGAGAGAGAGAGAGAGAGAGAGAGAGAGAGATCAGAGAGAGAGAGAGAGAGAGAGAAGAGAGAGAGAGAGAGAGAGAGAGAGAGAGAGAGAGAGAGAGAGAGAGGAGAGAGAGAGAGAGAGACAGAGAGAGAGAGAGAGAGATTTAAGTCCCCATCTGAAGGACTCAATGTTCATTTTTTTTTTTTCCAAACTAGAAAGAAAGGGCGAGGCTGGGATTCGAACCCAGGTCACTCACGTTGCACTATTTGTACAAAAACAACAACCTGGTATTCCCACGGGGGTTCATAAGCTCCAATCAGCGTAATACCAAAAGACATGTATATATCACATTCACAAGATCTTGTTTCCTAGAGCTAGCTGATCTTTCGAACTAAATTTGAGAGCACTGCCAGTATGATTTTATTGTAAAGCAACAATTATCAAAGGCTTTTTATAAGATTAAGATTAAAATTATAGCCCCGTCGACAGCAAAGGCCATGTCAGGGCTGTCACCATGTTACATCTAACTTATCAAAGGCTGTCAAGTACAGCATATTATACCTGATCAAAACCTCCACTGGCCCACCAAATCAGAAACTCCAGTACAGAACAAGTTTTACACTCTGAAATTCAAAAACAACAGCACTAAAGTTCTGGGTTTTTTCAATTAAATTTGCAATAGACACTTGTTGAAAATCTGATATATAGGGCCTCTAGTTATGAACACCACTACCTAGTAAAAAAAACAACAACCTGCAACTCCACACTTCAGGAACAAGAAGCATTCGTTTATGAAAATGAAAAAGAAAAGAAAAAAACTGCAAAAAAAGAACTGACGAAAGTTTGGGTGACAAGCCCACACAGTCAGTCACCCTACCACAGAATGCACTGTGTGAGGCAAGAATTCAATAAGTCAGCAAAGGCCACAACTTTCGAGTCCCATGCAGGATGTGAGCCACACTAAACGTATCGGTCATACTACCCGCTGCATGTATACATGCACTGTACTGTATTGCACTGTACTGTATTACAAACTCGTCAAATAGCTTTACCTGAGTTATTGCCTGTTTGAAGATCTCATTATTATATCATGAAAGACGAACCACTGATCATGGACATCTGCAACGCATCATACACATTAGTGACTTTGAACGGAAAATACCACACACTAAGTCGACTAACATAGTATTTTAGTAGCAAGCAGATCAGATACAAAACTGTCCCAGAAAGTCAGACCAGTCTGCTTGGCTCAAGAGTCTATCTCTGTCTCTCGAACTATCAAGGATTGTGTAAATGGAATAAGTAACAGTAAAGGGGCCAGGAAACGGACGATTCCTCTCTCTTTCAAGAGATCTCTGTGCTCACACTGTAATAGCGCTGCTGTTTCCTGTGATAATACTTGATAGGATGGACCGGTCACATCCTGCCCTGCATCCTGGGGCTAGAAGAGGCTAGCATTTAGTCCACAATATCACTATCTTGTCTGTGTGCTGCACGTAGACTTTCATTTTGAATAGTTATTATTATGCTTGTCTTCTTCTTCTCCTTCTTCTTCTTCTTCTTCTAAAAACTTGACTTCTGTCCTATTCTTCTTCTAACTAAGAAATCTTCTCGACTTCGCGGAAGAGGCTAGCATTATTCCACAATATCACTATCTTGTCTCTGTGCTGCATGTTCATCTTGAATAGTTATTAGTCTTCTTCTTCGCTAAACTCTGACAGTTTCCTGTCATATAAGTGTAGATGCGTCAGGCTGCCGTTATGTGCCTAAGAAATGGTTAGGCCCAGCATGTTTGACTTGGCGGAAGAGGCTAGCATTTATTCCACAATATCACTATCTTGTCTGTGTGCTGCATGCAGTTCATCTTGAATAGTTATTAATAATATTATGCTTTTCTTCTTCTTCTTCTTCTTCTTCTTCTTCGCTAAACTCTGACCGTTTCCTGTCATATAAGTGTAGAGATGCATCAGGCTGCTGTTATGTGCCTAAGAAACAGCTAGACCATAGATTCACTCCCCTTGGACTGCTGGTCTCGGATTCTGAGACCTGAACAAGCCGGGGTGTAGCTGCGAATTGGGATTCAGAATGAGCGGCGTAGGAGTATAGCCACCAACGCCCCAGAAGATGGGACAGCAAAAACAAAAACAAAAAAATAAAACAAAAGAAGAAATAGTTAGGTCCAGCATGTCCGACTTGGCGGAAGAATTAATAGATCAAAATGCAGGAGAACGGACCAGTGAGATAGGAAGACAGCAGATGACAGTAAGCAAAGGGAAAAGGCAGAGTCAAGGAGAGTGACAGATTACAGGAAACTACAAGCACAGAACTTCCAGAAGGAGGGGGAACTATTTGTATGAAAGACCCCCCCCCCCCCCCCCC
>CM065702.1:6616479-6621479 GCA_017654935.2 Phymorhynchus buccinoides
CCAAATTTGATGATGATAGACTGAATAGTTTTTGAGAAAACGGACGAATAGCCGGACCGACGGACGGACCAGACAGAAACAATAGTTCCCCGAACCTTCGGCTCGGGGACTAAAAATCAAAACAGTACAGAATAACTATAGGGTAAGATGGGGCAAAAAGCCCATGGGCGGGTAAAAAGCCCATGCCAATTATCTCATGAAATTAAGCAAATTTCAGTCAAATTTTGCCCACGACGGCAGAGTGTGGTTAATGCTCTCATGGGCAAAATTTCACTGAAATTTACTTCATTTCATGAGATAATTGGCATGGGCTTCTTACCCGCCCATGGGCTTTTGACCCTGTCTTCCACATTCCAACAAGCCCTATCACATTGACTGATCGAGCTATTATCACTAGTACAGGTAGGTGAGGGAAACAGGGGCTTCACACACACACACACTGACACACACACACACACACTGTACACAAGCAGCAACAAGAGAGAGAGCTAATTTGTGGGAATAGCGGTGTGTGGGACTCGTTGTATCATGGATGTAAAATTACAGTGTGGTACTAGCGGTATGTGGTAACAAAAGTATGCTTCCCAAAAAGCATGACTACATTTTTTTAAATCAATAAATCTAAAAATCAGCCCCCCCCCTACATAGATCTAGAAATTGCTGAAAGAAGATTGGAAGCATGCAGTAACACATCTTATAAGACTAGATTTGGAGAATCGGAAAAAAAGAAATAAAACAATTTAAACTAGAATAAATTTTCTACACAAAAAAGAAGAAGCGTATGTGTTGCAAAACGCAGGGCTCCCAGCCCCCATTTGGGGGTCTATGAAGCATTAAAATTCTAAAGGACCCTCTAAACGAATGTGCAGGGGGTCCCAGGGATGGACCAGAAAAAATCTTTTTAGCATTCACAGTGCCACTGGGACCCTCTATCCCGACTCTAGGACCCTCCATACTGTAAGTGAAGGAGTCCCTGTGACCCCTTGTTTTGCGGGACGATTGGGAGCCCTGAAAACTAGACAACTTTGATGCAGGAATGTGCTGTTTATTGACTGCCAGAACAGATGGTGTTATTGTTAACACTCCGTATATTTTGCTACCCTTGCTAGCTTATGAGGCAAGGTTAGAAAAGTGTGTGTGTGTGTGTCACTGTGTGTGTCAAAGTCAAAGTCAAAATTTTATTTAAAGATGGACATTGAATAAGCAAACATGCATGTTTTTTTTCATCAAGTCATCTAACAAATACAACATTCAAACACGCACGCACAATACAAAAACCATATTGCTTATCTACACATAAAAAAGAAACAAGGAACAGATAAATATTTACAGTAAACAATGGAAAGCTTACGAAAAGCAAAACATATCAACAAATCGTGCCACATCTTAAAATGGAAATGGGGGCACAAAAGGTTATACGCTCAGATACATTAACACATCTTTATCTCACTCATTACTGTGTGTGTGTGTGTGTGTGTGTGCGTGTGCGTGTGCATGTGCGCGTGCGTGTGTGTGTGTGTGTGTGTGTGCAGGCATACATACTTGAGTGTATCCAGATCCATGTGTGTGTCACTCAGTTAGCCAATCTGCGCGCAAGCCGCAAATCACCTTATGTATCCTATACATGCCAGTCTGTCGTTTCCGACCATGACTGCCAGATAGCAGAGAGGGCAGAGGCTATTCTGGCAAGCTGGGCTACAATTTGTTTATGATGGAGATGCCTCCCCCAGGGTACATCCCCACTCTCTCAGCCAAAGGCATTTGAGTATAGCTAGCATTGGGGAAGGTCCCCAAAGGCCAACCCATCCCTATGGCTGCAGCATCAGAGCCGATGCTATCCTATGTCATGCAAAATGGTTAAAGGGAAAACAACCGATCCCAGGGATCGGGTCTTTTTCGCAAGAAAAGCTCTGCCTCACGGTGGCTTGCACACAACAGGGAACAAATAAGGGCGAATCATGTCTCTCGCCAGCTGTGATTCAAATGCGGCGTGCGCTCAGCGCTTCTCCTCTTTTATACTCCGGCTGTGCCTTTAAACTTCCAGTACAAATTCAGTTCCACTCCTTGTGTTCATGCCATGCGCCTAGATATATCTCCAGCCTCCAGCCAGACTGATGGATTGGCCAGTGGCCAGTCTGACTGACCACATGTCTGGCCAATACTTTAATTACCTGTAACAGTCTTGCACACGGTAACAGTCTTGCACACGTGTCAGTGACAGTGTGGATTGGGCCCTGGGTTGTTTGGGAGGGGTTGTGTGTTTAATACATGCAAAAACATTTTGTTTTCTGACTGGAAGAGCCTCCATACAGAGCGTGAGAGAGACAGAAAACGAGAAAGTGAGAAAGACAGACACAGTGAGATAAAGAGAGGGCTCTAAGAATAAGCATAAAAAAAATCATAAATAAAAAAGAGAGGGAGAGGGGGAGGGGGAGGGGGAGAGAAAGAGAGAGAGAGAGAGAGAAGAGAGGAGAGAGAGAGAGAGAGAGAGATGAGAGAGCGAGAGAGAGAGAGAGAGACTCGGACTGTTTAATGACCTAGGCCAACAGCCCCTATCATGACAATAGCACAAAGAGATACATCAATGTTTTCATACACACCCTCTCCCCACCCCCACCCACAAACACATGCTTACACACGCGCACACACACGCATCAAATGCACACACACATTTTCACACCCAGGCATGCACGCGCATAAACACCCACACCCCACACACGAGAGAGAGAGAGAGAGAGAGATGAGAGAGGAGACGAGAGAGAGATGAGAGAGAGAGAGAGAGAGAGAGGTAGAGAGAGAGAGAGAGAGAGAGAGAGTGGGACTGGTCGAGAGAGGAGAGAGAGACGAGAGAGAGAGAACTTGAAAACTTAAACTTTATTTCCAAGGATATAGATTTTTAGGCAACGCCTATTCTTCCAATATGTCCTTGATACGTATATAACAGTATGAGAGAGAGAGAGAGAGAGAGAGAGAAGGAGAGAGAGAGAGAGAGAGAAGGGAGACCGAGATGAGATTGAGAGAGAGGAGAGAGAGAGAGAGAGAGAGAGGAGGAGGATGAGAGAGAGAGAGAGAGGAGAGAGAGAGAGAGAGAGGAGAGAGAGACCGAGACGGAGAGAGAGAGGAGAGACAGAGGAGGAGACGGGGGAGAGAGAGAGAGAGAGGGTTGAGAGAGAGAGAGAGAGGTGAGAGAGCGAGAGAGAGAGAGAGAGAGAGAGAGAAGAGAGAGGAGACGAGGAGAGGGATAGAGAGAGAGAGAGAGAGAGAGAGTTAGGAGAGAGAGAGAGAGAGAGAGAGGAGAGAGAGATGACGATGTTGAGAGAGAGACGACGACCGATGGTGAGAGAGAGAGAGGATGAGAGCGAGAGAGAGGAGAGAGAGAGATGTATGAGAGGATGAGGGAGAGAGAGAGAGGATGACGGAGGGAAAGAGAGAGAGGAGAGAGAGAGCCTGGAGAGAGATGAGGAGAGCGAGGGAGAGGGAGAGAGGATAGAGGCAAGGGATGAGAGAGAGTAGAGAGAGAGAGGACGAGAGAGAGAAGAGGAGAGACGAGAGAGATAGAGAGAGAGAGAGAGAGACGAAGGAGAAGGAGAGAAGAAAGAGAGATGGGGGGAGTGATGAGTGGTAGAGGAGAGAGAGAGGGGAAGAGAGAGGACGAGATAGAGAGAGAGGAGAGAGGAGGACGAGTGGGGAGAGAGGAGTGAAGAAGAAAGAGGAGGAGGAGAGAGCCAGGAGGCAGATGAGAGATAGAGAGAGTAGAGAGAGAGAGAGGGGGGAGGGGAGGGGGACGAGAGAAAAGATGGAGAGGAGGGACCTTTTGGTCTGAATCAGAGGTTCTAGGACCTGATATGAGAACATTTTATATACAAATATGGTGGAACAATACTGGAGGCAATGCCCGGAGGCAGTATGAAACCAGTAAAGTCCCGATTTTTGTATTAATACAGATAGGTGTAGCGGTAGCCACGCCTCGGTTAAACCTCATCGGCTATGGCACCGCCACAAGTATAAATAATTGCGCATAACCAGAGAGAGAGAGAGAGAGAGAGAGAGAGAGAGCTTACACCAACAGAAAGCTAGTGATGGAGGGAAAGAGGGGGATGCAATAGTAATGTTCATTGAAGTGACAGGGGAATATGGAGGCGAGTAAGGGTGTGGCCATCTTCCAAAATGTCAGACATAATTAATAATAATGACAAAGGTCGTTGGCACAAACGCACATTATAATTATGCTGGCACAGCCAAGCATCATTAAGCCCATTTTGTTCAGAAAGATAACAGACACACACTTACAGTTACACTGACAACATCAGCCGATTTATAACATTTTGTCATCAAAGACATGCACAAAAAAGTCGCAGGCCTGTCATGGGACAGTCAGACAGAAATGACAGTACAGTGGAACCTCCCTTATAAGACCTCCCATTACATAACACTCCCTCCCACATAAGACCTACTTCTCTAAGACATTGCCCTTCTTTGTGTGTATTAAAATTACTTCCCTTTTAAGACCTCATTTTGGATCTCTCTCTCGCCTAAAATCTTTATCCTTGTCAAATAAAGTTTTTCCAGTGTCCAGTCTCTCTCTCTCTCTCTCTCTCTCTCTCTCTCTCTCTCTCTCACACACACACAAACACAGAGCTTTGGACTTTTATGATAATCGATAGTAACGACTGACGTCAGTTCTCACTGAGCATATAACACACAATCCCATCAGAGAGAGAGAGAGTAGAGAGAATGGGTGGGGTGGGTAGGGGATGAGAGAGAGAGAAGAGGGAGAGAGAAAGGGAGAAAGAGAGAGAGAGATCCGCTTCCAGGAAGGAGACGAGAGAGAGAGAGAGAGATAGAGAGCGAGAGCTGCAGAGTATGAGGGAGCAGAGGGAAAAAGAGAGGGCAACATAAAAAGACCAGAATTTGTGTGTTATCCCGGGCTGTGGACATTAATGAAAAGGAGGAGGGAGAGAGGGGTGGGGAGGGGGGTGCATTATCCATCAATCACACAA
>CM065702.1:6623979-6633979 GCA_017654935.2 Phymorhynchus buccinoides
TTTCAGTGAGAATGTGTTTCTGTGCGCTTGATAAAATGTGTGTGTGGGTCTGTCACTGTGTGTGAATGTCTATGTGCAAGAACGTGTTTACTTGCGAGCATGCATGTACGTACGTGCGCGTGTGTGTGTGTGCGTGTGCGTGTGCGTGTGCGTGTGCGCGTGTGTGTGTATGTGCGCATGTGCATGCATATGTGTGTATGTCTGTGAGTGTTTCAATGCTGATTGTAAAGCGCTTTGTGTTCAATAAAAAGCACGATATAAATACAGAAACTGTTTATTATTATTATAAGTACACAAATTACAAGGCAAACATGCAGATTCGCCACACACACACACACACACACTCCCTCCCCTAAACTGTTCGCATCTAAAACTTTCACTGACAAGCGATGAAAATCTGCTTAACAATAACGATTCCGGTCTGGAACAGACACTGGGACATTAGTACATATAAAGATGGTGGGAACGATCCTGGAGGCAACGCCCGGAGGCAGTGCAACACCAGAAAAGTCCCGAATTTGTAACAATACAGATGTATTCGCTGACAAGCAACATTTTTTGACAAGCAACATTTTTGTTATTTTATGGAATTGGGTAGGGTTAGTACCAGTCTAATATTTGTTCTATAAAACTGAAAGAAGCAGACTTTGAGATTGAGGGTCGTAGACACGAGGTGGGTGACGAATCTACATGTATACCCAAGATGCTTTTTTTTTAATTGGTTTTATTACGTGTATCTTTAGATTAGTTTGTGGTTATCCCCCCGTGGGGATACCGGGGGTCTTTTGTATAAATAGCTCCCCCACCTTCTGGAAGTTCTGTGTTTGTAACTTCCTCTAATCTGTCACTCTTTGACTCTGCCTTTTCCCTTTACTTACTGTCATCTACTATCTTTCTGACCTACCGGTCCATTCTCCTGCCCTTTTTTTCAAGAAACACTTTCAAAAAGATTTCCTTCAGCCGGAAGTCGGACTTGCTGGGCCTAACTATTTCTTAGTTAGGCGCATAACGGCAGCATGACGCATCTGCGCTCATAATTGACAGGAAACTGTCTGAGCGATCGAAGAAGAAGAAGTTTGTGGTTAGAATTTTCTCAGTTCGATTTTGTTGTTGGCGTTGTTTGTTGTTTTGTATTTCATGTCAGCAACAGATAGCTGATAACGACACGACGTGTCCTCCCCAAACTGCCGCACTGCCTTGGGGAGGAGGGAGAGGGGAGGGGGCCGGGGGTGAGTAAACGGGTGATTTGGGGTGGAAGGGTTGGGAGAGGGGGGGGGGCGTCCGTCCCTGCAGGACCTTTACTATACTTTCTCTGGTTAGGGGACAGAGAGTGAGGGGCAGAGAGAGAGGGGGAGAGAGAGACTTTCTCTGGGGGAGAGAGAGAGAGAGAGGGGGGGGGAGAGAGAGACAGAGAGAGACACGAACTAGAGAGAGAGAGAGACAGAGAGAGGGTGGAGATCGAGAGAGATAGAGAGAGAGATAGAGGGGGGGGGGGTGGGTCCATCCAGCCTGGAACAGGCACGTGGAGAGAGAGAGTCAGAGAGAGAGATAAAGAGCGAGTCAGAGAGAGAGAGAGAGAGAGAGAGAGAGAGAGAGATGCAGGCTGGGGGCTCGAGAGGAGACAGGGAGGAGGGAGGAGGGAGGAGGGTCGGGTCCTGACAATGGGGAGGAATGTGTCGCGGGTGGTGCGGCGCACGAGCGGTTAGGTCAGAGGTATGTGACCCATCCAACCAGCTACGGCTATAGCTGTAGCCAGCTACTGTAGGCTACCCTGTAACTGAACTGGGCAATCTTGTGATTAAGCCCCACCCACCCCTCATGTTTACGATTCTCAATCTCAAAGTCTGCTTAATTCAGTAAATAATCCTTAGACGATCCTAACCCTATCCCGGAAAACATGTATATTCGTCACACACACACACACACACACACACACACACACACGCACCACGCGCACACACACACACCACGCACGCACGCACGCACGCCGCGCACGCACGCAGCATACAACGCACACCGCTCATGTTTACTACCCTCAATTTCAAAGTCTGCTTCTTTCAGTGTTAGGGAAATCATCCTAGGCTGATATTAAGCCTATACCATTCCCCCAAACATGACAAAATGTTGAATGTCAGTGAAAGTTTTAAATGCGAAAATTTTTAGGTAGGAGGGGGGCGGGGGAGTGAGGGGGGCGTGGGTGGGGGCAATGTACATACATACATGTTTGCACGACTCGCAATCTCAAAGTCTTCTGCTTCTTTCAGTTTTATGAAAATAATCCTATGCTGATCCTTAGCCTATCCATTTCCCCCCCAAAAATGGCAGAATGTTGCTTATAAAGATACTTATTAGTGACATTTACAAGAGGGGGGGGGGGGGGGGGGTGCTGGGGTAGTTAATGGGGAGGGAGGGGGGGTGGGGGGGGGGGGGCGGGGGGGGGTGGTAGGGTAATTCAACATGAACTGACCGACAGCTCCCAAACTCCACCCACACCACACCCTTTTTGTCCACCGTGATATCTTTCCTCTCTCGTCCAGTTATGTGCTGTGTGTGTGTGTGTGTGTGTGTCAAGTCAAGTCAAAAATGATCTTTATTGACGATAAATCCGCGCGCGCGCACGTGAAGTGCGTGCGTGCGTGAGTTGTTTTTCTCTTAGAACCCAAATCGCTGCAATTTTCCCGACGTTTTCATGGGATGCACTGGCATTTTGCCCGTGTCCAATTTCCACCGCATTATGACCGCATTGGACCCTGGCCGGCTTTTGACAGCCAGAAAGACGAAGGAATGGGGCTGAAGGGGGCATGTTGTTTGGGGGAGAGAGAGGAGGGTGTTGAAGGAGCGAGGCGAGCAGAGATGACGCAGAGGGGGGCGAGAGAGGAGGGAGGGAGAGAGAGAGACGGAGAGACAGAGGAGAGAGAGAGAGAGAAATAGAGACACAGAGAGAGAGAGAGAGACGGGGAGAGACGGAGAGAGAGAGAGAGAGGAGAGAGAGGAGGAGAGAGAGAGAGAGAGAGACGGATGAGAGAGAGAGAGAGAGAGAGAGGAAGATAGACACAGACAAAGAGAGAGGGCAAAGAGAGAGGGTGAGATAGAGATAGAGAGATTGAGAGAGAAGACAGACATAGACAAAGAGAGAGGATGAGAGAGAGAGAGAAGAAAAAAACCCAGAAAGAGAGACAGGGACAGAGAGAGGACGAGAGAGAGAGAAACAGAAAGAGATAGAGGAGGGGGGGGAGAAAGAGAGACAGAGACAGCGACAGACTCAGAAAAAAGAGAGAGAGAGAGAGAGAGAGGAGAGAGAGAGAGAGAGAGGGCAGAGAGAAAGAGAGAGACAGAGACAGAGACAGATACTCAGAAACATGTACAGAGACAGCAAGTGTCGGACAATCGTTACCGGATTCTATGGATCGGACAACAGAAGACAGTACTGACACAGTGACAGTATGCTACCATATATTATATGTACAGTGACTTCAATCCAGCACAGTGACACATCTTACAATGACCTTACCAATGTCCACGCCTACACGGGCGATGAATGAATCACCCCCTCCATATTAAATTAGCATGCTTCTCAATATCATGCCAACAACAACAAAAAGACGACGAATTGATGCTGATCAAGACGGTAGGACTCCTGTTAGGAGTGAAATACTCCACAGCGAAACTCGTCTTTTTTAAAGTGACATTCACAACAACAACAACAAAAACACCTCCGACAAATTAAAGTGCTAAGCAAAACTAAATCTGTTATCACGCGTAAACCATTTTGTAAGTGTACAACACATATCTGATATTGTTTCGGGACTGTACTGGTTTTGCACTGCCTCCGGGCATGGCCTCCAGGATCGTTCCCACCATCTTTATTATCTACTGATGTCCAACATGTGTCTGTTCCAGACCCGGAGGACTTTAAACGGATATTCATTCAAATCTTAAAACATGACAGTAATTTTTTAAAAATTCCAATCGCAAGCTGATAGGAAAACGCACAAAATGAAAACAAGATTGATATAAAGAAGAAGACTTTAACTATTAGTGCACTAGCCTAGTGGTTGGTGGTATAGTAGTACACATGCCAAGGGTATGGGCAATGACCCTATATATACTATTTTGGTATGGGTACACCCCACCACCAAAACTGACAATACTGACAACCACCCATAGAAATAGAGTACCTCGATGCAACCGCCCCCTGGAAAGAAAGAGGGAAGGAGGGGGTGTGGTGTGGCGGGAAATGCGGTGACACTATACTGTACACGTGGGGATTTGGGGAATGCCAGCTATGTGACGGACGAGTCATGGAGCGAAAGGAATAAAATACGAGCTGAAAGGGAAAAAGAAAACCTCAGGAGTGGCGGGGGTCAACTGTTGACTGTGCTTACTGCCTGACCCCTAACCACCACCCACGCTTCTACTCTCTCTCTCTACTCTCTCTCTCTCTCTCATCTCTCTCTCGTGCTTCCTATGCCTGACCCCCACTCTCTACTCTCTCGCTCTTCTCTCTCTCTCTTCTATCCTCTCACTGGTCCACACTCTCACACTCTCACAACACACAAAACACACACACACACACACCACACAACACACACACACACACACACACACACACACACACACACACACACACACACTCACACACTCACTCACTCACTCACTCAACTCACTCACCTCACTCACTCACTCACTCACTCTCACTCAATCTCTCTCTCTCTCTCTCTCTCTCTCTCTCTCTCTCTCTCTCTCTCAAACACACACACACACACACACACACACTCACTCACTCACTCACTCTCTCTCTCTCTCTCTCTCTCTCTCTCTCTCTTCTCTCTCTCTCTCTCTCTCTCTCTCTCTCTTCTCTCTCTCTCTCTCTCTCTCTCGCTACCGCTCGCTACGCTCGCTCGCTCGCTCGCTCGCGCGCGCGCGCGCTCACACACACACACAGAGAGAGAGAAAAATGAAGGCAGAAGTGGTGGTGGGTTGCATGATGAAGAGGAGCACGACCCAAGATAGCGGAGAGCGGATGAATGACCCAGTTGGGTGTGGTGTAAGAGTTAATTTGTTTTCATGTAAATGTATTCAATGTCTATGTTATTGTTACCCGGCCAGAGGCCGAGGTATTGCGATCGGTTTGTGTGTCTGTGTGTCTGTCTGTCTGTGTATCGATTATCTTAAAAACTAATGTTTGGATTTTGATTAAAATTGGCAGAGGGGTAGACAGCTTGAAAAGGAAGCTTCCTTTCGTTAATCAACACCGTGCTGACCTTGACCTTGAAGTGTGACCTTGAAAACCGAAATTTCCTTCTTTGGGCTATGTAATTTCGCCCAGCTTTATTTCGTGAACTAGTGAACAGAATCGCTTCAAATTTTGTGTGGTGGTGTACCATGGTGCAAGGAAGTTTGTATAAAAGTTCATCTGTATCTCGTGAACTAGTGATCAGAATCGCTTCAAATTTTGGGCTATGTATTTTATGCGTTCTGTAAGGGTGGAAAGTGGTGTGTTTATTGGGGGGGGGGGGGGGGGGGGGGGAGGGGGGGGAAGAGGAGGACATCATTCGGTGCAAGGAAGTTTGTATAAAAGTTCAGCTGTATCTCGTGAACTACTGAACAGAATCGCTTCAATTTTGGGCTATGTATTTTATGCGTTCTGTAAGGGTGGAAAGTGGTGTGTTTATTGGGGGGTGGGGGTGGGGGGGACAGGACATAACTCTGGCCGGTTTTGCATTGTCACAATGCGTTGCTGCCGCTCGGCGATGCCCTTGTTTATGTTGCTGCTTTACTATGTGATTCTAAATAAATATTCGTTTAAACCAATGTAAATGTATGTTTCATTTTTATTTTTGAAATACCTCATCTTATTTTACATGGTTTTATTTTACAAAGTTTTTATGTGCGTTGTACAATGTCAATGGACAATAAAGAAAGTTCTGAAACGTATGACTTATCACACACACACACACACATGCACGCGCGCACATGCACACGCACACACACACAGAGGATGTAAACAAAGCTTCATCAAGCTTATTCTTTTATCGTCAATCACGATCATTTTGACTTGACTTGACTTGACTTGACACACACTCACAAAGCAAATTGTAACGCTTATTCAATGTCCGTCTGGAAATAAAATTTTGACTTGGACTTTAAATAAACACACACACGTGCGTGCGCACACATACACACATTGTACTTGATACAAGGCAGAAGTACCACAACATCTCTTTCTTATCTCCCTCTCGTCATTTGAAGCATCCCCCCCCCCTTCTCCTCCCTATTCCTCACTATCATGTCCGATTTCTTTCTTTTCATCTTTGTCTTTTTGCTAAAAGAAACATTCTTTCTTTTATTGTACCTGCCTCTCTCTCTCTCTCTCTCTCTCTCTCTCTCTCTCTCTCTCTCTCTCTCTCTCTCTCTCTCCACAGAAACAGCACGCGCACATATACACACACGCGCGCGCGCAGACAAACACAATCACACACGTCAAGAGCTCAACGACAGCACAAAAGGGATACACAGTCCACGCATCACTGTAAACAATCAAGAGTAGAAACATACACGTGCTCTGACACGTGTGCGCACACAAAACACATACATGCACACGCGCGCGCACACACATACAGTGTGACAAAACACAGACAGACAGAGAGAGAGAGAGAAGAGATGAGAGAGAGAGAGAGAGAGAGAAGAGAGAGAGAGAGAGAGAGAGAGAGGATGAGAGAGAGAGAGAGAGAGAGAGAGAGATGTGAGAGAATGTCGAGAGGAAGGTAGCAGACTTCCCCCTTCCCTGCCCCGAGACCGGAGACGAGAGAAGAGAATATGTAGAGGAAGGGTAGCAGACTTCCCGCCCCCCCCCCCCACACACACACACATACCACTTCTACCTCTCATTGCTCCCCCCCCCCCCTCCCTCTTCTCCCAGGTAAAGACCAAAAAGTCTGAATATACAAAAGAGCTCGCACTCCGCAGCTGACTGAAGCCGGGTTGCTGTTTTTTACTGCCACCCTTTCACCTACACTACAGCTGGGGATCATTGTGAACTCACTCACTGCCTACAACAACACTAACACTTCCCACCTTCCACCTTTTCCTTTCCAGGTGGGAAGTGAGAAAGTTGGCTTCGTTCTTTGCAAGGTTTGTAGGCCAGTAGGCTCCCAGGGAACCCGATTTGGGGGTCTATGAAGCACTACAATTCTAAAGGACCCTCTAAAACAATGTGTAGGGGGTCCCAGGGATGCACTAGAAACAATTTTTTTAGCATTCGCTATGCCGCTGGGACCCTCTATCCCGCCTCTAGGACCCTCTATGCTGTAAGTGAAGGAGTCCCTGGGATCCCTTGTTTTGCTGGACGATTGGGAGCCCTGTAGGCTGCGAAGTGATCACTCTTTGTAACATTTAGGCTTTTTGGTAAGACCCTACACTGCTAGAACACCGGGGCCAGTGCATCCCCCGACAACACATTTTACAAATATCAGAGAGAATGTGAAACTACATAGTCTGTGATAATAGCAAGTCAGAGAAACGACTAATATAACCTCTCCCTGCGCGACACACACAACACGTCAGAGAAACTAGGAGTAGGATCATCTTTGCAGAGCTTCAGATTGTTTTCAGGTTAAATCCTAAATCAGCTACCAATATCTCTCTGCGCCGATTTCCCGAAGCTCTGAAAAGGCATGATGCTTACAGAAAACGATGGGCCAATTATTTTCCAAAAAGATGTGCCATTATTCATATCATGTCTCTGTTGATGAGTTGTGCTGAATTTTTTTAATTTTTAGTGTTCACTTTATGGGTTCAAATGACCCATGCCAGCACAAAATGGGGGGTGGGGGGGGGGGGGGGTTGAGGGCTCCGTTGTTGCTTTTTTCCCCCCGAAAAATACCTTCCAAATACTCCACACTCACTGGAGTCTAATGAGTCTTGTGTGGGCAAAGATGCAGATTAACACCCCCCTCTTTCTGTTTGTTTCCTCTCTCCAAAAACCACGCAAAGAACCAAGGCACTGAAGGGGTCGGGTGGTGGTGGTGGGTGGGGGGAGTTATATCTGCATCTTAGCTCTTCTGTGCACAGTTTTTAAAAACGTTACCTGCACCTCAGTGCTATGTTGTTTACCACCAGCCGCGAAGGAAGATATGGTGATGTTTTCAGATAATTCTGTTTGTTCTTGACTGACTATCTATCTGAACACGAGAACGTTTTGAAAGAGGGGGGCCTAGGAGGCTCACATTTTGCATTGCGGATAGGTAGACCTACTAAGGATATCTAGGCCAAGTTCAAAAATGAAGGACATAGATCAAAGGTCAAGGTCACTGGAGCCGAAAATGCTGCAAAACATCTGGCACGATAACTTTTGAACGGAGGAACCTAGGCCGCTCAAATTTTTTTTTTCTATCTGTCTGCCCTTCTGTTGTTATCACAGACACACACACACACACACACACGCACGCACACGCACGCACGCACACGCATGCACGCACACGCACGCACGCACGCACGCACGCACGCACGCGCGCGCACGCACGCACGCACACACACACACACACACACACACACACACACACACACACACACACACACACACACACACACACACACACACACACACACACACACACACACACACCAGGCTAATCCTCACCTCTGTTCCTTTGATGCTGAGCAAAACCAGACTCCATTCTTGGTACTTTTTTGGTTTGTTTCGAAAATTACGTCCTGGTTTCTCTTTTCAAGTATCTCGTAAACAAAAACCACACAACCCACGCCAAACAAAAGCTTCCTTTCTTTCTATGTAACACAAAGAACTCCGATGCACTTCTGAAGGACTTCACAACACTAAACAACAAAGAAAAGAAGTGGATACCGCAAAACTAAAGCAACGTAATCAACTTTGGTGGAGGGGGAGTTAATTAGAAAGAGAGTGTTACCCCTTTGTTCAATCCCGTTATTTCCTCTGTTGGCCTCACTATATCATTCTTTGATAAAGCAACAACAGTTCACAGATAACAATATTTGCACACACACACACACACACACCCAAAATACAACCACCCAAAACACGGTAAAGCACAATATTTCTACACTCAACTACGGGCTTCTTGTACAGGTGTTCTAATAAAGCAGTTTTTTTTTTTTTACAATTCCAATGGTTCCCAGAGGCGAACACTCTTGGGAAAGTAATCCAAACAATTCAAGACCAGTAGTCTCTAAAGCATGAGTGACGACAGGCTAAGCCAGGATATAAAGCTCTATGGACATAGGCCCTATGTGTACGCATAATCTGTTTATTGGCGTACGGCTTTATTTCACGCAGCTTTTTGGTGTGTGCACACAGTTTTATATCGCTACCTCTACCTCCACCATATAATAAATAATAAGCAGCACACACCGACAAACACACAGGCACAAGCCGAAAGGGGTCTAATATGATAATGCAGCAAAGTTTCAGGCCTATGCCTAGCAGACCAAGTTTAGCTGACAAGCTTTGTAAAGGTGCAAAGGTAAAAACCTGAAGCCCCATCTCCCCCCCCCCCCCCACCCCTCACCCCCTTTCCCATCCCTCCCCAGCCACCGCTATTTCTATCCACACACCGCGCGCAACCCCTAACGCACACACACACACACACGCGCGCGCGCGCGCGCGCACACGCACACGCACACACACACACACACACACACACACACACACACACACACACACACCCTTCCCTTCCATATTCTTACCACACCTCGAGTACGCCTAATCTCAGCCCTCCTCATCCTCTCTTCTTTCCTTCCTAGCTACCCCCATCCTCCTAAAGGATCTGCTCCACGATCTAACCGGGGATGTGACGTGTATCGTTCGGTGCAATGCTAGCACAGAGGGTTAAACAATCTTTGGTGCTAGCACAGAGGGTTAAACAATCTTTGGTGCTAGCACAGAGGGTTAAACAATCTTTGGTGCTAGCACAGAAGGTTAAACAATCTTTGGTGCTAGCACAGAAGGTTAAACAATCTTTGG
>CM065702.1:6643979-6653979 GCA_017654935.2 Phymorhynchus buccinoides
GGCGCACGCCATTTATTGAATCGCTGCTCGCAACAGAGACGGTTCAATCATCCCTGTTGTCCGAGCCACTGCGAGGCAGAACTTCGCAGCGACTAGCCTAGCAGTCTAGACCGGATCCCTGGGATTGGTTGTTATGCCTTTAACATTGAGCAAACATGACCTGCTGAGTGCTGTCCAGGTCCCTGAGCTCTCAACAAACACACACTACATGGAAATTAATGTGTGCTCAAAGATCTTGAAAGCTAGTAGAGTGTACTACAACTAGGCTACTAGTACACCACTTGGCAAATAGCCTGTGTGCAGTCTAAGGATAGATAAGAATCAGTGAACAAAGTCAGTTTGCTATATGGGGCAAGCTGTTATCAACTCACCTTGATTTAAAGCAACATAACCAGTCATGAACAGATAGCACAGTAAAAATTGCTTATTTTATTTTGAGATAGCCAATATTTTGAGTTAAAAAGACTTTTGAACACGAATAAAGACTATTATACTGGTACCCAAAAATTATTGTGAGTTATTCAGTGTTTTTGAGTTATCCTTTTTTGAGTTATCAGTTCTCCACTGTATATTGGGCACATTTAGTGTGTTAGGTTTAGGTCTCTCACTCTCTGTAGTGAACAGGTTAACATTATTCACAAAATATCTCTATTTCCCCATGGCAACAGAGTGTTAGGCCACTCATAATATATTCATGACTTACAACTCATTGCGTTGCCATGGGGAAATTTGATATTCTGTGATTATAGTGTGAATATGGTGAATAATGTTAACTTGGCTTACTTGCACTGAGACCTTTAGGATCTTTCATGAAGTTCTTCTCTCCAACTCCCAGGCCCTCCCTCCCATCCCCACCTACCTTCAATCATTTTCACCCCTAAAGTATGCATACATGTCCGTCTGTGTGCAAATGCCAACATAAAAAACAACAGCCATTGTGAGCACAAATACACATCGCACCCACCCACCCCACACACACTCCCCTTTCTGAGTATGTTAGTGTGTGTGTGTGTGTGTGTGTGTGTGTGTGTGTGTGTTACCATTTGTATGTCTTGTGTGTAATTGTCATTGATAGATAACAACAAGAAAGAATATGAGTGGTATAAACCATATTCCTCTATTGATCATAGCATACATTTTTGTGTGGGTGTGTGTGTGTGTGTGTGTGTGTGTATGTGTGTGTGTGTGTGTGTGTGTGTGTGTGTGTGTTACGTGTGTGTGTCACATGTGTGTGTGTGTGTGTGTGTGTGTGTGTGTGTGTGTGTGTGTGTGTGTGTGTGTGTGTGCATACACTTGTAACATACATGGGTATGCTGCACGCAAGTCTTCACGTACCCTCTAACTTTCTACTTGCAGTTTCATATTCAATACTGGCCATACCACTCTTGTGAGTGTTGAGTGAGAAACCTGTGTCCGTGACAGTGACACCATCAACAATTGTTTTATAACGCAAACACTACACTAGATATCAAACTTACCCAAATCATCCATGACTCTCTCTGTGTACGTTCTAGGGCCTTCCTCAGCTGACTGACTCTCGTTGTCACTTTGCATCAACTGCAGGCAAACGGACCCTCACCACCACTAGGCCTATTCTGTATTCAACTTCCGCAACTAAGCGACCCAAAACACTTTCAAGACTTGAGACGAATCGTAAGTGGAAAGGGGCAAGACCTTTGACCTCTTTTGAGAGGCTGCGGCAAGTCATTCAGACTCGTGACGAACTATTGCGCTGGCTGGCTGGCAACGCAGACACACCGCACGTCAATCCCGTCTGTGGTTTGTATCAAAAGCGGGCTCAGTGAGTCAAGTGGAGTGGAGTTCCGTTCAAGTTCACACAGACGACAAATCGGCCATGTTGAAACTTTTCTTGACGTCACCAGGCAAGGGAGGTGACTGTCGCGGTGTCATTCTTTGCGGTCAAAAGGTTGACCCAGTGCGAGAGAAAGGTGTAGTGATACATGTAGTAGGATGAGCTGGAAAAAAGAAGTAGGCGCGCGCGCGCGTGTGTATGTGTGTGTGCGCGCGCGCGCGTGCTACAGAGACCTGACAAGATAAGATGATAACAATAATAATAATAATAATAGTGAATCACTTATATAGCGCATTCCTCCACCAATGTGGAGCTCTATGCGCTTAACAACAACAAAAATGTAAAAGCAACAAATTCAACAACAAAACGAAATAATCGCTCACGCACTTGCAAATAGGCATAGGGGAAGACGGGGTAAAAAGCGCATGGGCGGGTAAGAAGCCCACCCCAATTATCTCATGAAATAAAGAAAATTTCAGTCAAATTTGCCCATGAGACGAATGCTAGACATTAACGCTCGTCTCATGGGCAAAATGAGACTGAAATTTGCTTCATTTCATGAGATAATTTGGGTGGGCTTCTTACCCGCCCATGCGCTTTTTACCCCGTCTTCCCCTACACATACACCCCCCACCCACACATACACGCACGTACGCACACACACACACACACACACACACACACACACACGCACACACACACACACACACACACACCGTTACCATCACCACCACTCACCCCACCCCAAAAACACAATACAAAATACAATCAGTTGAACAAAGCATCAACACTCTCTCTCTCTCTCTCTCTCTCTCTCTCTCTCTCTCTCTCTCTCTCTCTCTCTCTCTCTCTCCAGAGGGCTGGATGTAAAAAAGCATGTTATTGCTTACTCTATTACCCTCTATAAATAAAATTCAATCAATCAATCAATCATCTCTCTCTCTCTCTCTCTCTCTCTCTCTCTCTCTCTCTCTCTCTCTCTCTCTCTCTCTCTCTCTCTCTCTCTCTCTCTCTCTCTCTCTCTCTCTCTCGCAACAAAGCTGACGTAGACATTGCAGTCAACACACAGTGAAACTAATATGGGGGGAGGGGAGTGTGTGTGTGAGAATATAGTCCAGAAATAATGTGGCCTAAAGGTTGTGATGTAGCTTGAACAGGTGGGTCTTGAGAGCTGATTTGAAACATTGCAAGGACTGGATATGGCGGATTTCGCGTGGTAAGGAGTTCCAAACTGATGGGGCCGAAAAGGAAAAGGAGCGCTCACCAAACATTTTTGTTCGTGTACTAGGAACACAGAGAATTTTGGAATCTGAAGATGACCGCAATTGCCTTGATGGAGTATAGACAGAAAGCATGTCAGAAATGTAGCTGGGGGCATTTCCAGAGAAATAAGAATGACATAGAGTGGAAATTTTGTAGTCAATACGTGCTTTGATGGAAAGCCAATGAAGGGATATCAGGAGTGGTTGAACATGATGATACTTAGAGACCTTGAGGACAAGTCTGTCAGCAGAGTTCTGGACTTTTTGAAGCTTGTCAATGAGGTGAACTTGGGCCACGCTGAAGATTCTTCTGCACTTTAGGGGGTAGTACGAAAAAAAGAAAGAAAATAAGTTCAGCAAAGATCTCACTATTAGTGAGATAGGATAAAATATTATGGGGAAAAGATAGAGCCAAGATAGTCAGGAATAATTTAAGTATTTTGATACTCCGTTTGCTGTATGTAAAGGTTAATAATTTCATGAAATAGATAGATTTATAACTTTAAGGAAATCAATTAAATGGGGGGGGGGGGGGGGGGGGGGAGAGATGTGAGGGAAAGACGAGTTAAAAGTCGTACACGACCGTCAAATGCCCCGGTCTGTGCATTCATGCACGCACGCACACACATAGGCCTATATGCACCCACGTGCTTGCAAGCACGACGGCATATAAGGTAGAACATAGAAAGACAAAGTGCATGTATGTGTCACTGGTGGTTGTGCATGTGTATGTACTTCAATTTCAGTAATGTCTATTCACATAGGTGATTTTAGTGTATGTATATCACGTGTGTGTGTGTGTGTGTGTGTGTGTGTGTGTGTGTGTGTGTCCTTGCGTGTATGTGTGTGTGTGTAAAAAGTCTGAGAGTGAGAGAGAGAGAGAGAGAGAGAGAGAGAGAGAGAGAGAGAGAGAGAGAGAGAGAGAGAGAGAGAGACGAGAGAGAGAGAGAGAGAGAGAGAGAGAGAGAGAGGGTGGGAGAAGAGTAGAGATCGAGGGAGAAAATAAAGTAAAACAAAGGCTCCCGCGCGTGTAAACTGCACACTTCATATCATATTTCCAAATACTCCACTCGTCTTTCATTTCATATTTCTTACTTCTAGCACACTTCATATCATATTTCCAAATACTCCACTCGTCTTTCATTTCATATTTCTTACTTCTAGATTCTTTTTTCCTCTGCGGGTTGCGGGTCTGGGTTTCCATACAGAAGTTCAGTTTGTAAATGTGCACAAGGCCTTAACGTTAGACAGAAAGGGGGGGGGGGGGAGACAGACAGACACAGAGACAGAGGGAACACGTAGGCCTTTATTAGCACATTTGAACACAGGCAGACAGACAGATCCCACAAGCAGTTTTTTTTAAACTTTTTTATTTAGAATAATATGAATAATAACGCAATTCATTTATACCTTAGTCACTCTTGCTAAGCTTATTCCTTTAAACAAAACAAAAATCACAAAATAAGAAATAACCGTAATCTAGCATCACAATCTTATATTTACTGCTAGATATGCACATGACACAACCACAAGCGAACAAATGAAATGATGCACTATGAAATCAAAACAAAATTCCAAATATTCACTGTTTATATCATTTTAAAAAAGAAAGAAAATATCACATGGGTATTCAACGTATAAAAAAGAGAATTGAAACTTAAGTAAACATAACCACACAAACACAGAACTCTTCTATAATATTATAACAATAAACAAATGCGTTCACAAAACAGTCATGCAACTTGTGGCGGTGCCATAGCCGATGAGGTTTAACCGAGGCGTGGTCACCGCTACAACTATCTGTATTAATTTTAAAAAATCGGGACTTTACTGGTTTCGTACTGCCTCCGGGCATTGCCTCCAGTATTGTTCCCACCATATTTGTATTTACAAATGTCCCATATGTGTCTGATTCAGACCAAGAGGACGTAAAACACCATTTTCGTCGTCACAAAACAGTCATAAAATGCAAAACTATTTATGACATGCGTTCTCTTAACAAGAAGGAGAAGAAGTTTGATTTTTGATTTGGTTTGAATCTTTTTATTGGGATAAGATTTAGGCACATTTAAGGCCTTTTGGAAGACGACGATGACAACAACGAAGAAGAAGAAGAGCAAAACCACTGCGAAACAGAACCGTTTCAATCGTAAAAATGTCAATAAAAAATATGGCAAATAGGGGAAGACGGGGTAAAAAGCGCATGGGCGGGTAAGAAGCCCACCCCAATTATCTCTTGAAATGAAGCAAATTTCAGTCTCATTTTGCCCATGAGACGAGCGTTAATGTCTAGCATTCGTCTCCATGGGCAAATTTGACTGAAATTTTCTTTATTTCATGAGATAATTGGGGTGGGCTTCTTACCCGCCCATGCGCTTTTTTACCCCGTCTTCCCCTACCAAACCTTGTAGTGATTAATATAAGTTGACACGCTACCAAACTAATATCAACTGATTTAATTCTTTTCCTTCTTCTTCGTTATTTCTTCTTCCTTTCTTTCTTTCTGGTTTTTCTTCTTCTTGTCTTTTACTCTTCTTGTTTTTTCATAGCGAATTTTGAATCTCACCCATGCTTAAATCAAAAAGTGAAACATGCAACAGGAATATAAAGAAATGACTTCATATAATTATAAAGCAATGTCAGAGCTCCCTGCAAAGGGAGTTAAGCGCTCTATAAATAACCAGTATTATTATTATTATTTATAAATTTTACAAATAAGCCCATATCTTTTTATTTACAAAAAAATCAACATAAGAAGGACAAAACCATTTCAAAGCGGTTAAACAAAGCTATGCAATAAAACAAACACCCTTAAAATCTGAAAATCGTTTTATGGTTAATCGGGTCGCACACATACATACATACATTAGACTATTGGCACAACAGAAAGATAGGTATATGGTTATTTTCTTTCTTTTTTGAACGTCCAGCGTTACATATGATTATTGAGTAAAGATGACAACACAATTAAGAATGAAGGTTGTTACAAATAAATAGTTACTACGGCAACGCGTGGCTGTCTTGTACTTAAGACCCCCCCCCCCCCCCTTTAATTTTCCCATTTCACTGAGAAGCATCATTCTGTCAGTTTCAGGAAAGAGATAGGGATAGGATCAGCCTAGGATTATTTTCATTAAACTGAAAGAAGCAGACTTTGAGATTGAGGGTCGTAAACATGAGGAGGGGGGGGGGTGACAAAAGTACAAGATTTATTACCTGGCATCACAAATTCATAATTGAGAGTCATCTTTCTTCACATCAATCAATCAATCAAATGTTGAGCAGTGTCACACAAGTGCATGCGTTATACACTAAGCAAATACGCACTCTCACACACTAACACAACAGCACGTAAGCGGTCAATAGTCCTAAGTCTAACTCAGTGGTGCATGGTGAGCGCCCCCCAAAAAGTGTGCTGAAATTCTTTTATATTTTTGTTTAAAAATCAATGACTTACCTTTGTTTTTGGAAAATTAGGGAAACTGTGTGTGTGTGTGTGTGTGTGCGCGCGCGCGCGCGTGTGTGTGTGTGTGTGTGTGTGTGTGTGTGTGTGTGTGTGACAATATAAAAAAGAAAAATACTAAATTTGTATACTAAATGTTTATAGTTAACACTAAACACACATACACACACGCGCGCGCGCACACACACGCACACGTTGAGAGGGAGAGGAGGGAGAGTGAGGAGAGAGAGGAGTGAAGGAGAGAGACACACACTAAGAGAGAGAGAGAGAGAGAGAGAGAGAGAGAGAGAGAGAGAGAGAGAGAGAGAGAGAGAGAGAGAGAGAGAGAGAGAGAGAGAGAGAGAGAGAGAGAGAGAGAGAGAGAGAGAGAGAGAGAGAGAGAGAGAGAGAGAGAGAGAGAGAGAGAGAGAGAGAGAGAGAGAGAGAGAGAGAGAGAGAGAGAGAGAGAGAGAGAGAGAGAGAGAGAGAGAGAGGGGCTACAAGTACATAGCTTTCCTCAAGGTACTTTCTGAAGAGATATGTTTTCAGTTGGGATTTGAAGGTTTGGAAACGGGTGACAATGTAACTTTTGTTTATTTTGCACCGCGGGACCTAAATGCCATTCACGTTAAAAATGTTCATTAACACATGTACACATAATGCCCAAATAAAAGTCAGCTTTAATTAACCTGAATGTTGGAAAGAAGGAATATTCCAAAATTATCTTGTCTCCCAGATGCAGTCATGGTCAACTTCATATAACAAAAACAACAACAGATGAATTTTTTGGAACAGCTACAGTTGTTTGCTTCTTCTTCTTCTTCTTCTTCTTCTGCATTCCCAGGACAAAAGGCCATAATGGATAAGGTACATATGTGTCCGTTTTCAGCCTTCACTGGTCTCCCCGCTGCGTACAGTCGACACATTCCGATTTTGGAGCAGCTCAAAGGAGAAAATATATTAGGAAGATTTTTTTTCTAAAAAGGCTGGGGTATGGGCCAATAAGTCAGACAGCTAGTAGATGACAGTAAGCAAAGGGAAAAGGCAGAGTCAAAGAGAGTGGCAGATTAGAGGAAGTTAAAAGCACAGAACTTCCAGAAGGTGGGGGAACTATTTTTACGACCCCCAGTATCCCCACAGGGAAGTTGATTGCATTTCTTTAGACAATTGAAAAAAAAAAAAAAATCTACTTTTTAGTATGATTTGGATGTGTGGAGCATCAGACTTGTATAACCGGACCAGCAACGAGCAATAGCTTACATTGTTTAGGTCATTGTTACGGAACCGACTAACTTGATGAAGGAACAAATCTGTAAACAGCTAGACGCAAAGAAATAACTTATTTTGAAAACATTAAGATCAATGCGCCTTCCCTTTTTTTCCCTACACATTTTCCTTCTATTGAGTTCAGATTCACAAGTTCAAACTTGACGCCATTAAACACACATCACAACATAAATGTATAAGTTACTTGAGTCGATATAACGTGCATGATAGATACATTCATATTGATAATTATTAATCACCAAGTTAAATCCATCTTGATCAGCTGTGTATGAATCATTGGCCATGTATGAAATAACACGCCATCTCCAGAGTTGTGGTTCTTTGCGTGTGCCAAGACTTTCTCCAGAGTTAGTGTTCTTTGAAACTGTCCTTTGTTTTGTTCTTTAAAGCTGGAGACAGACTATGTGACTGCCTCAGTCGATCAGGTCGTGACGTTGACCAAATTTTGTTTCCAGCACAGAAGAGGTCACAAGCCATCTGACTCGGTGACGTTGACCAAATTTTGTTTCCCGCACAGAAGAGGTCACAAGCCATGACTTGATCAGACTCGATCAGTGAAATTAAGAACCCTCCCTATTCGGCCCTGTCACCTGACTGGGCCCGACTGAGTCAGACTGATCAAGCAGGATGGTATGCAAATGAGGTGAAACGTCACGACCTGATCGAGTCACATGAGGCAGTCACATAGTCTGTCGCCCGTAGATGCACACACACACACACACAAAAGTCAATAAACTTTTAGGTACGTGACGGCATCTCAGTAGGCCTACTGTTGTTGGGTAGAAGGCTATTTGTTTAGTGGCTGGCTGGTCAACGGGGTGTTGTCCAGTTATTGGGTGGTGAGCTGTCGGATTTCATCGGCCAGCACTTTGGTCACGTGCATGGCCTTCTCCACTTCCGGTCCTCCGATCTGAGACAGCGCCACGCTGGCCGCCTCCCGCACGTGAGAGATGACGTCATTCCGCCTGCCACAAAGAGAGAAAGGTGATTAGTGAGAGAGCGAGAGTGAGAGAGAGAGAGAGAGAGAGAGAGAGAGAGAGAGAGAGAGAGAGAGAGAGAGAGAACTCGGAACTAGTCGGACATTTAATGGATACTAGGCCATAGCCCCTTCCATGGAGCGAACACAATGAACATTAAGAACATGCAACAAATAATTGACAACATCCACACTAAATAAAGAACAAAATGTGCTACCGCATTTACAACAATGAACAGTTATCCTAAGAAGCCATATATTATTTTAGTTTAAACTGTCTATGAAGTGAGAGAGAGAGAGAGAGAGAGAGAGAGAGAGAGAGAGAGAGAGAGAGAGAGAGAGAGAGAGAGAGAGAGAGAGAGAGAGAGAGAGAGAGAGAGAGCGGAAGAGAAACAGAAGCATATTTTTAGATGATGACCCAGAGCCAGGAAGCACCCCCACCCCTCAAATCCTACCTCCCTTTCCGTCTGTCTCTCTCTCTCTCTGTGACCACAGGCGTAGCAGTTTAGACACGGTCTATTTGACCTGCAGATGACCTAGAGCCAAGCAGCCCTCAAACCCTCCCTCCCTTTCCTTCAATCTGTCTGTTTTCCTCTCTCTCTAACATAACTGACCACAGGTGTAGCAGTTTGGACACAGTGTGTCCTGTTTTCAGTTTTCACTGGTCTCCCCGCTGAATACAACCGACACATTCTGATTTGGGAGGAACTCAAAGGAGAACATGATTTGGAAGACTTTTTCTATACAACAAAGGCATGAGAATGGGCCAATAAGTCAGTAAGAATACTAAGATAGTAGATGACTACGCTGCCTGTCTTCCCCTCTCTCTCTAACATAACTGACCACAGATGTAGCAGTTTGGACACGGTCTGTTTGGCCTGCAGATGACCTAGAGCCAAGCAGCCCTCAAAACCTCCCTCCCTTTCCTTCAAATCTGTCTGTTTTCCTCTCTCTCTAACATAACTGACCACAGGTGGAGCAGTTTGGACACGGCCTGTTTGGCCTGCAGGTGACCCAGGGCCAGACAGCCGGCCTCCCGCACCAGGCGGTCCTTGTCGTTGAGGGTCTTGCTCAGGAACTTGAGGGTCACGGGGTCGTTGGCCTCTGTGCGGGCCAGGGACACCGCTGCCACTGCCCGCACGTTGGCGTCTCCGTCAGAGAGCAGGTCCCTGAGGGCGTCGATGACCGCCGCACTGCGGAACTTGCCTGAAGACAACACA
>CM065702.1:6671479-6673979 GCA_017654935.2 Phymorhynchus buccinoides
AATTTTATCCTTATGCTTGTAACTTTTTTTCTAAGACTTTTTTTACCACATATAAGAGGGAAAACAAAAACCGTGATTTTGACACCTGACTTGCATTCGTACGTATTAGGGGAGAATTGGGCTTAAGTCCACTGCTCTTCAGCTTTATCTCGTTGTAAATGGAAAGCTGTTTTGAAACAGTTTTGTTTTGAAACTGATAGTAGGTACCATTTGTATTCGGTCTTTTAGACGTAAATTTTAAACTCGAACAGAAGCTCTTTTTTAGACCAATAGGGGAAGACGGGGTTTAAAAAAGCGCATGGGCGGGTAAGAAGCCCACCCCAATTATCTCATGTTGAAGCTATGTATTAGTCTTAAAAGCCCCCATGAGACGAGCGTTAATGTCTAGTATTCAAATCAAAAATGTGACTGAACTTTTCCAAATTTCATGAGATAAGTGTTAGAGAGTGGGCTTCTTCAAACCCGCCCATGCGCTTTTTCCCGTCTTCCCTCTTACTGTTAGGAAAATTTGTAGGGACAACATAGATAGAAAATTCAGTTGAAGCATACAAGAGTTTGTCTGCTTGCTGCTCGAGGTACACCCACCCTTACGCAGGCATACTGTCCCAAGGAGGGGGTGGGAGGAGGGAGGGCTGCAGCAAGGCTGCCCTCCTTATGCTTATGAATCTTTTAAAAGATTCCAGAATCATACAGAATCTTACATTTCTAAGCATCCATTTTCAACCCCAAACCCCCAAATGTAAAAAATACATGAAAACCACATTGTATAGATCATGGATTCGTTTGTTAAAGCAACAAAAGAGCAAAACAACATGCTGCTCGAAGTTCTTTTCAGGATGCACGCCCTCAAACTTACACAAAACATGGGGGATGGGTGTGGCTCCCCCCCCCCCCCCCCCCCCCCCCCCCCCCCAATACACACACCACTTTCCACCCTTACAGAACGCATAAAATACATAGCCCAAAATTGAAGCGATTCTGTTCAGTTGTTCACGAGATACATCTGAACATTTATACAAACATCCTTGCACCATGGTACACCACCACACAGCGATTCTGTTCACCAGTTCACGAAATAAAGTAAATTACATACCCAAAGAAAAATTTCGGTTTTCATGGTCAAACTTCAAGGTCAATTCAGTTTGTGTTGATTAACGAAAGGAAGCTTCCTTTTCAAGAGCAACAACCTGCCAATTTTAATCAAATCCAAACAGTAGCCCTAAGAAATCTTACACAAAACACACGGGATGATAGCGATCGCAATCACACGGCTCTGGCCGGGTAAAAAAAGCACTTAGCAATGAAAACGACACGACGGACCCGCCCCTGGGGCAGACCAGCCCCGATCTCCCCTACAGTATGCATATACTACAATTTATATCAGAAAGTAATTAGAAAAGGTTGATAGCTGAATAATTCACTATGGAAAAAGTGGGGAACATAAGAGTTGTATTTAATTATAATAACCGTAAATACACATTCACAATGATTAGCTTTAGTTAGTAGGCCTATTAGTATGTTAAAAAAAGGTGTGGTAAATCGAAGAATGGTGGTAAATTGTAGTATAGTAAAAAACAAACTACAGGTACACAGGTATGGTATATAATAGTGTACAGGTTAGTATAATAAATTAATAGTACGTGGCACGAAATCAGAGAGAGAGAGAGAGAGAGAGAGAGAGAGAGAGAGAGAGAGAGAGAGAGAGAGAGAGAGAGAGAGAGAGAGAGAGAGAGAGAGAGCCCTCTCTTACTCCCTCTCTCTCTCTCTCTCACAAGCACACACACACACACACACACACACACACACACACACACACACACACACACACACACACACACACACACACACACACACACACACACACACACACACACACACACGCACACACACACACACATTTTGTCTAAGATCACTGTAAGGTGGATAGACGTTAAATTAAAGAACGAACGAACACACACACACGACTTACGAGTGGAAAAAGCAGAACCTCCGTACCGATGCCGATACATGAACACTGAATGGAACCCTCAACACTTCTAGAACTTTCTACTTAACACTCCCTCCCAGTACAATAAAACACTGATAAACACCACACACAAATGGACACAGAATCACACGTTTCAGCCAACGTCAACTACAACCACAGTCGTTGAAATAAGGACCATTTCCTTATCAACAAAGTTCTTGTTCTTTCACAGACATGTCCGAACATATCGGTAATCCAAACGCTTTTGCGATCAAAGTTGAGAAATCACTCAGTGAAGTTGCTTAACAGTAAGGAATGTGTTCACAACATGTAGACCAATACAACATAATAATGGTGGGTTTTTTTAAAATCCATAAAGCATTGAATATCGACATACTTCAGTGAATGTAGACAGCGTTTTGTCTTGTCTCTATGCAACCAACACTTTATTTTGAACTACATGTATATAATTCTGTGTATTAATCACGAACCAGGAGACATAGTTGACACGGTTCGATGATTTGGCTAATAGAA